>QJPP01006100.1:0-11006 GCA_003996215.1 Jaltomata sinuosa | reverse complement strand
AGCTAACAGAACTGTCAGAATTTGATTCTGAGCATGATTACCAAGAATGTTGATCGAAATCAATGATTTTCTAACTTAAAGCTCTAAAATAGAGAAACGGTCATAAAGATAAAACAAACGGCCTGAGCACAAACCTATCGGTTCTAGCAAGTCATAAATAACTTGGGACCGCTACAGGCAAGCTCTAATAGTACAAAGAAGGTAAAAATGCTAGAATGACTGGAAGGCTCATTACATTATTCGTAGAATATGAGAAAATTATATTAATGAATAGCTAGTTACTACCGTTGTTATAATTTATTTTTTTGCATCAATGAATCTTTATAACTAATTGTAATTTGACAAATTATAATAAATGATAATTGTATTATTAGTAGTTTTATTAAAATATCATGTTATAATTTTTAGGATAATATATTATCTAGTTCATTAGAAAAATAATAATTTTGTATCCAACTTGTGGATATTTTTAATAGTTTTTAGAATTTATGAGTATAAATTATATTTCATATTTTTTAAAAAGTGAAGTATATTTTTCAAAAACTAAAGCCAAGCTTTACTGAAAATTGATTTCTCAAGAATATTCGTGAAACTATAGCCAAACGCTTGCTTAGATCAAGTTTTTTAAAAAATAATTTGGTTGCCTTTTGGGCCTTTTATTAATAATCAGCTGAACCAAAATTACACCTAAAACAAAGATTCGGCCCAAATGGCCCAAATCCAAAAACAAAATAAATTGATATCAACAAAGCTAAAGTATGAAAGGAAACTAAGAGTTTCCAAATCTAAGCCCTAATATCAAATAAATCTTTGTTGTTCTCTTCATCTTCTTCTCAAAGTTCAGGAGATTATCAAGCTTCCATGGAGTGGATTTCTCTAGTAAGCCTCTTCCCTCTTCCTTTCCCTGCTCCAACAATTTGTTTCTCCATTTGTTACTCAAGCTGAAGCTAATGAGCTTGGTGATGTCTTTTGCAGTTGGTCTAGAGGAACTGAGCTTCTTCATCCACTTCACTTGTCTTGAGCTCGAGCTCAGTTGATGGTTTCTTCCACTCTACTTTGGTTTTGAACATTTCTTCTTGTTTCCTGTATTGCTTACTTTCTGCTTCATTGCTGTGACTTGGTGCCTTTTGACGCCCTTTGATTCTGTCTGTATAAATACCATTTATTCTTCTAAGTGCTCTTTTGATTGTATCGCATGATGTAACTTTATTTTCTATTCTTTATGTTATTGATAAAAGTTCATTGGTAGCTTGCTTTAACTCTGATGAAAGAGCATTATAGCTTGTCTCTATTGATTAAGCTTCTGCCATTTGAATTCATGTCATGAAATCCTTGGTAGTTAACTACTCTTTTATCTAGTGCTAAATTTTCTAAGTAGTCAGCAACCTTATTTCCTTCCCTTAGGAAGTGAACTACTTGTGATTCTCTCAGAGATAATATGTGTTGTATTTCTTCAACCCATCCTCAAATAGCCCATGGTGGTTTCCAACCCCCATTTATGACATTAGTGAGTAGCATTGAGTCAGTCTAGATAATAACATGTCCAGATTATTTTGTTGCACATATTTACATGCCTCCAGTATAGCTCTTGCTTCATAAGTTGTGTTAGTATTGCCCTCCATTTCCTTAGCTTCTGCATGTATTAGATCTTCTTTATTATCCCTAACACAAAATGCATATGAACATCTCCCTGGGTGTCCTTTTGAGGTGCCATTAGTATTGCACTTCACCCAGTTTTCAGGTGGAAATTTCCAAAGAACTTTGGTTATTTTCATCTAAGGTGTATATTTCTCCATGAGCTTCAGAATATCAGGCAATTTTGCTGGAAATTGCATTGTAGGTTTTCTCACTCTCAGATGTTTACGAAAAGTCTCAGTGACTAGGTAAATAACCCTGCTAGTAGAGATTAGTTTGCCCTCATATTTATTAAGGTTTCTTTTTCTCCATAGTTCCCATACTATGATGCCAGGAATAGCTTTATAGTATGGTTTCATGTCCTTCTTCACTGGGGCATTCCACCAATCTAGAATAATTTCTCTTATATATAGGCCCGGTATGTTAATACCTGCAAAAGAGCAAAAATAGGACCACGTCTTGTTAGCTGTAGGGGATTGGGTGAAGAGATAGGATATGGTCTCCTGTACTGGACTAGTGCAGCACCAACACTTGGATGGTAAGGCATAACCCCATCTTCTAATATTTCCATCAATAGGAACCTTGAACTTCCATAGTCTCCACAAGAAGAAAGCTATTTTGAAAGGGAGCCCTTTCAACCATAGCGTTTTAAGTATTGTATTAAGTTCCTCCATGCTTCTAACATAATTCCAGGTTGATTTCACAGTAAATTCATGTCACGCCCCGAGACTACCCCCTAGATGTAACATGAGACCTAGGACCACAAATGCCCCAAGTTAACACTTAATCATAGCATAACTCAGATAATAATAAGAAAATATAGCAGAAACATAAATAGAAAACTAGGCAACCCGGTCCATAAATGATAAAGTCAAGATAAAACATAATCCAAAAAGGGAAACTCGAATACTGTCTATGTCTGAAAAGCCTCTACACATGACATAAGGAGTTGCTAGGACAAGAACCTAGCTAACTCGAAGTACGAAACCAACAACCATAAAGCAACTAGGATCATAACTAGCCCTCGAACAATGAGGACTCACCAACACTGTCTGGAATAGTCGGCGGTCTTTAGCCACGTGCCTGAAGGAGGGAACCTGAGTCTTCATCATCAACAGGATGCAGAATAAAATATGTATCAGTACTATAGGATGTATCGAGTGTGTGAGATATGCATAATCATGTTAAAAAAACATACTTAAAATGTGCTTAAAACATAGTAGAAACTGAGACCATGCATAAATGAGAAGTCATAAGAAATATCATAATTTAAGCATGAGATAAAAGATAACATAGCATGAGACTTAAAAACATTCATACGGGAGTTTCTTAAAACCGACAATAGATCATGCGAGCTATATGGAATCTAACTATATAACCCTAGTTAGCAAAGTTGTCCCGAACCCTGCCAAAGAATAGGACACCATAATCCAACTATATAACCCTAGTTGGCAAACCTGTCCTAATGCCCGCTAAAGCACAAGACACCATGATCAAATGTGGAACCATTTTCATAAGCCCATAGGGTGATTCATAACCTACGCAGGCAATGTAGTTTTGGACTTGGGTGATCAACCCTCGTCGCTCGGTGCTAAATACTACTCCCAAAACATGCATATAGCTCATAACATACTTGTGGCATATCTGATGCAAAATCTGTTTAAAAAGCAAAAGGGTATATCTGATACCATGCAATTCACATAGCTTAGGTAGACATATCTAGATGCCCAACCTTTTCATAAAACATAGGGAGATATCATATGTCATGCAATTCATGCTTCAAAATGCTTAAAACGTAGCATATCCATAATTCAAATCATGCTTTTATTTCTAAATTCATAACTTGAAGAATTAGGCATGCACTTTCATAAATACATAAGGCTATGTTATCTAAACATGCCAATTTTCACTTGAAATCATGCAATTCAATGGAATCATGATAGAAATAATCTTTAATGCATGGGCTTTTGAAATCAATTAGGGAACCTCAAATAAATCATAAATAAGTAATGAGAAACCATGAATTGATGTATTAAAACCGAACCCATAAGTTTTCCCCAAATTGGGTAAGAACTCTAATTTCATAGATTCATAAATCAAAGTAAAAATCATTGGTTTTGGGAATAAGGGTGAAAGGAATCCCTCATTGAATACCCACATACCTTATTGAAGCTAGTTTGATCTGTAGATGAAAAAAATTGGAGGCTTAATCTTGGAGCTTGAAGGAACTCTTTCTTCTTTAGGAATAGAATTTCTTAGAATGAGATGAGTTTAGGATATTAGGGAATAAAACCCTACTAAAAATGGTCAAAATGACCTCACTTAAGAGTTAAAAGGGTGGGTAATTACAAAAATACACTTGATATTTAATTAAAGAAAAGGTGTTAAAAATCTTGAATTTAGGAATCACATGTGCAATCCACAAACCTTAGACTGAACCACAACTCATGGTTTCCACTCGTGGTTCCTGGCCCAAACGATCAACTGCAGAAATAGTTCTACGGTTCAACAAGATGGACCATAGTTCAAACTACGGTCCATAGAACAACTCGTGATTCTCAAGGAATTTGGCCGACCTCAGATCAAGTTTCACGAGTCAATAGGACGGTCTGTAGTTCAAACTACGGGTCGTAGAAGCCAATTGTGATACCTAGGGAAACTGTCATCCCTCTGATCTGATTCCACGAGTGGACAGGATGGGCTGTAGACTAAACTACAGTCCATAGAACCAACTCGTGGTTCCCAGACTAGCAGACTTAAACCACAACTCCACTCCAAGACTTGTGGTTCAAACTATGGTCCGTAGTTTGGACATGTAAGTTCTGGAAAGTTCAAAATTCTCAGATTTTCTAAGTTTGAAAGTTGAATCGGGTTCTGGGGTGTTGTAACATCTCCCCCTTGGGATCATTCACCCTCGAATGAAGACTAAGCAAGGAAAACTGGAGAGAAAACAGCCCAACCAAGCAACAAAACATGAAAACTCAAGGATAAACGTGAAAACTAAGCTTTTCAACTTAAAACATGATTGAACTAACTTCGAAAAACATGAATGCATGCTAGGATCATGAGAGAAACCGATGGATTAGAACCAGAGGGACATACTAAGGAAGAAACTAATACCTCAAGCTGAAACTGAGTCGGAAGGAAAGAGATGAGGGTACTTGGCTTTCATGGCTGCTTCTGCTTCCCAAGTAGCTCCCTCAACTAGCTGATTTCTCCAAAGAATCTTCATCGAAGCGACTTCTTTGTTTCTCAACCTCCGAATCTGACGATCAAGAATCTCCACAGGAACTTCCTCATAAGTAAGGCTATCCTTCACACTCACATCTTTCAAAGGAACACTCAAGGTTGGATCACCAACACACTACATCAACAAGGAAACATGGAAAATCAGATGAACCGCTTCTAAATCCGATGGAAAATCCAACTCATAAGAAACACTACCAACTCTCTTTAAAATTCGATAAGGACCTACATAGCGGGGACTAAGCTTCCCTTTTTTACCAAATCTCATCACACCCTTCATGGGTGGCACCTTCAAAAATACCCAATCATCAACCTCAAACTCCAGCTCTCTTCTCCTCACATCAGCATATGATTTATGTCGACTTTGAGCGACCTTCAACCTCTCCTTAATGATCTGAACCTTCTCCATAGTTTCATGAACCAAATTTGGACCAATCAAAGCTACCTCACCTACCTCAAACTAACTAATAGGAGACCTATACCTCTGCCCATAAAGTGCCTCATAAGGAGCCATTTGGATGCTATAATAAAAGTTGTTATTGTAGGCAAACTCGATAAGAGGTAAGTGCTCATCCCAATCACCTTTAAAGTCAATCACACAAGCTCTTAACATATCCTTCAAAGTCTGAATAATACGCTCTGCCTGTCCATCCGTCTGTGGGTGAAAAGTTGTGCTAAGCTTAACTGAGTACCAAGACCTTTCTGAAATGACCTATAAAACTGGGATGTAAACTAGGTACCCCTATCAGAAATGATAGAAAATGGAACACCATGCAATCTGATTATCTCCCGAATGTAGAGTTTGGCATAATCCTCTGCTGAATCTGTAGTCTTAACAACCAAGAAGTGGGATGACTTAGTCATTCGATCAAAAATCACCCAAATCGAATCATGTTGCCTTCGAGTACGAGGAAAACCAGTAATGAAATCCATATTGACCGCTTCCTATTTTCAAGTAGGAAGATCAATATCCTTAGTCATACCACCCGATCGTTGATGCTCTACCTTCACTTGTTGACAGTTGGGACACTTAGCCACAAAATCAGCTATGTCCCTCTTCATGCCATTCCACCAATAGACTTCCCGTAGGTCATGGTACAACTTAGTGGCACCAGGGTGAATAGAATACCTGGAGCTATAAGCCTTTGTCAAAATCAACTGTCTCAACCCATCTATGTTAGGAACACCCAATCGACCCTAATATCAAAGCACACCATCTCCCCCTTGGGAGAAAACCTCTACCCTTTGCTGATGGACTGTACCCTTCAGCTGGTGCAAAATGGGATCATTGTCATGCTTTTCTTTCACTTCAGCTACCAAAGATGACTCGGAACCATTCTGAACAATAATACCACCTTCTATCGAATCCATAAGGAAAACTCCTAGTCGAGCAAGTTGACGAACATCCTTGGCCAATTCATTCTTTCTGTCTTCAACCGAAGACACACTACCCATAGACAACCTACTAAGTGCATCTGCCACTACATTGGCCTTATCCAGATAGTAAAGCACACTCATATCATAATCCTTAAGAAGCTCAAGCCATATCCTTTGATAAAGATTCAATTCTTTTTGAGTGAACACATACTAAAGACTCTTATGATCGGTGAATACATCCACGTTAACACTATAAAAGTAGTGTCTCTAAATCTTCAAAGCAAAAACCACGGCCGCTAACTCAAGATCATGCGTAGGGTAGTTCTTCTCATGAGTCTTAAGTTGTCTAGAAGCATAGGCAATCACCTTACCATGCTGCATCAACACATAATGCAAACCAATCCTAGAAGCATCACAATACACCACAAAGTCATCTAGGCCTCGGGTTGAGCCAATACTGGGGTTGTGGTCAACCAAGTCTTCAATTCCTGAAAGTTCTTCTTATATAGATCAGACCACTGACATTTAACCTTCTTCTGAGTCAACTGAGTCAATAGGGAAGCAATGGAAGAAAACCCCTCCACAAATCTCTTATAGTAACCAGCCAAACCTAAAAAGCTCATAATATCAAATGGGGAAGTGGGAATAGGCCAGTTCATTACTACCTCGATCTTTTGAGAATCAACTCGAATACCATCTCGTCATAATATGATCCAAAAAAGCAACAGACTGCATCCAAAACTCACACTTTCAAAACTTACCAAATAACTATCGGTCCTTGAGAGTTTGCAACACCACTCTCAAATGGTCCGCATGCTCCTCCTTACTCCGAGAGTAGATAAGGATATCATCAATGAACACAATCACAAACACATCCAAATACTTCTTGAACACACGCTTTATCAGATCCATAAAGGCTATAGGAGCATTCATTAGTCCAAAAGACATAAACACAAATTCATAATGACCATACCGAGTTTTGAAGGCCAGTTTTGGAAGGTCACACTCTCGAACACGAAGCTAATGATAATCAGACCTAAGGTCAATCTTGGAGAAGTAACTGGCACCCTGAAGCTGATTAAAAAAGTCATCAATCCTAGGAATAGAATACTTATTCTCGATTGTGACCTTATTCAACTGACGGTAGTCGATACACATTCTGAGGGAACCATCTTTCTTTCGCGCGAAAAGGACTGAAGCACCCCATGGAGAGATGATGGGTCAAATAAAACCCTTATCAAGAAGGTTTTTCAACTGGTCTTTCAATTCCTTAAGTTCCACTAGAGTTATCCTATAGGGAGGAATAGAGATAGGATGCTAGAAGAAGGTCCATTCCAAAGTCAATCTCCCACTCGGGAGGGACTACGGGCAAATCCTCGAGAAACACTTCTGGAAACTCACTCGCAATAGGAACTAACTGGAGAGGTAGGGTTTCAGACTCCGTGTCCATAACCCAAACTATAAGATAGACATAACCCTTAGAAATTATCTTTCTAGCCTTGAGATAAGATATGAAATGACCCTTCGAGGATGGAGGACTACCAAGCCACTCTAATACAAGTTCATTTGAAAACTTGAAACTGATGACTCTAGTATGACAATAAACTGAGGCATAATATGCATACAACCAATCCATACCAAGAATAATATCAAAATCAGTCATCTCCAACTCTACTAGATCCGCTGAGGTGACTCTATGAAGGACTGAGATAGGGAAATTTTGGTAGATTCTTTTGGCTAGGACTGACTCACCAACATGAGTAGAAACACAAAAGGGTTCTAAGAGTTGTTCAGGATTAATCTCGAACTTGCAAGCAACATAAGGGGTCATAAAAGATAAGGAGGCACCCAGATCCAATAAAGCATACACATCGAGAAAGAAGACTTTCAACATACCAGTAACAACATCCGGTGAAATCTCCTGACTTGGTGTGAGAACATGGCATAAAGGCAGTTCTGGCGCTGACCACCAAAACTAGAAGCAGTGCCATGTTGGGCTGGTCGACCTCCTACTGTTGATGGGGAAGACTGAGTCCTACTATCTCTCTATCCCTTCCTGGCTGAAGGGAAATCTCTAATCCAATGTCCAGTCTGACCACACCTAAAGCAACTACTTGAACTAGCTAGACACTCACCAGGATGACTCTTCCCACACTTTCTGCAAATGGGGTAGGAAGGCCCCATGGCAATACTTCCCTGCGAATAGGAAACAAATCATTTGCCAGTCTGATCATGATGAGGCCTGAGGGCCTGGGTCAAAATACTAGCTGAAAAATGAACGGGCCCTGACGATTTCTTCTGAAATGAGGAGCGATGTCTACCTCTGAACCTCTGATGGACAAAACCTAAACTCTTTGATCTAACCCTCTTGTTCTCCCTTTCCATCTCTGTCAACTTATCCCCCTCAATCTGATGGGCATGAGTCGTAAGTCGAGAAATATCCATGTCACCCAAAAGCATTGCAGACCTATACTCTTTTTTACCAAATTTGATACTTCATAAATGTACTTACTCATCTCCTCCCACGGGTCAGCCACCATGGAAGGAGCACAACTAGAAAGCTGGGTGAACATCAACTTGTACTCTTGAATCGACATAGAAGCTTACCTCAAATTCATGAACTCCTCTACCTTAGCTTTCCTCAACTCCCTCGGGAATAACTGGTCAAGAAAAGCCCTCTCAAAACATTCCCAAGTCATAGGGACCATATCCCTAGCCTCCCCCCCCCCCCCCCCCCCCTCCCCCCCCGCCCCCCCCCCCCCCCCCCCCCCCCCCGCCCCCCCCCCGCCCCCCCGGTCCCGCACCACTCCCGCCGCTTCTACCTACGCCCCTCTCTCCCGCCCATACTACTCCGCCGCCTGATCCTCGCCTCCCCTGCTCCCCCACGACACCCTCAGATACCGGCGGCGCCTCCCCCAGAAACATTTCCCACCCTTCTCTCCTCCCTCCTCTCTCTCCTCCTCGCAACACCCTCCGCAAACCCTCCCACCCCGCTGTCCCCCCCCCCCCCGCCCCCCCCCCCGGTAGCATCTTTCCATTGAGTGAACCAAGATATGAGCCACGTCTGAGTTGATTAGGAAGCTAGCCAATACATCAACACCACCCCTTATTCATACCAATATGTTCTTTACCTCATCAAGAAATTTTGTGGATCCTCACCTACTTTCAACCAGCACTCAAGTGGGTTCATGCGAATGAATCTTAAACTCGGGATTGCTAGTTCTATGTTGAGGGTGGGATGGGGGATAGGAGCTGCTGATTGGCATGAGAGCCATAGTCTGAGCAGCATATGAATGGCATTTCTGAACTCCGCATTTGTGACCTGGCGGTCAGGAATCGGAGGGTCAACATTTTGGACGGCTCGACGAGGAATGGAATGAAGAGGAGGCATAATCTTAAATGTATAAAGAATGGAATAGAGGGTAATAGAATTAAACTCTATTGCACGATATTGAACATGAAAGAAGTGAAGTTGTTCCTAAGACACCTCATAGCTTCTCTCTCATAAGTGTGGCACGCTTTACACATATGAAAGAGACTCTACTCGATGCAACTTTTAGACACCCTAGGACCTTGAACCGTGATGCTCTGCTGATACAAGTTTTGTCATATACCCCGATGTCCTACCCAACTGAGGCGTTTAACACGGGACCCGGGACCATCAAGTCATCTCATAGTTAAACCCTTTTGCGTTTCAGACGCGTGAATAGAGACTATTACCGCATAAACTTAACGGCAAGCATCGAGAGAGTGGAAGAGAGAGGTGAGAACAGATGACTGAAGTGTCATCAATTAGCTCAAACCAAACAGAACAGACATCTGCAAACCCAAATACAGTACCAAATGTGTCCTGAAACCTCTAAACTGAAATACTGAGTTGTTGGGACAAGACCCCAGCTAACTCCAAATACTAAGCAGAAAACCATAAAGATAGACAAATGATACCTAGTCCTGCGAAGTATGAGGACTCACCACCTCAAAGCTGGCGACACTAGTTAATCTCTACCACGAATCTGGAGTACCCGGATACCTAATCTGCATAATCAAGAGGATACAGCGCAAGAATACTGGGCGTCAGTACTATAGGATTTTACTGGAGTGATGCAGCATATGCAAAATCTGCAAAGTTAAAACATGCTAGGATATGCCTATAAAACTGATTTGATGTGTATACCCATACAAACTGTAATGTGAATGACTCAATGTGAATATATCATAAGTGAAAACATAATCATAAGTAGTAAGATCTGAAACTGAGCAAGAGTCCAAATTCAGTGTTTAAAACATGAAACTATTTCTGTGGGAGTTCTTCTACAACGACATAGACATCGTGAGAGCTAACATGGAATCCGACTGTATCCCATGCCCATCGGAGAGGTCTCCAATATAACCTTAGCCCAGGGTTATAAAAGACATAACTAGTGTGATCATGATGTCTGATGCCCCACTGAGGGGGACTTTTAAAGGAATCCTATTGAGTGACACGTAGTTCTGGGATATGCAAAGGGTAGCTAAACTCATCCACTCGCGTGCTCAAATACTACTCCCAAATTATTATAGCTCAATTTATACTTGTGACATATTTAATGCCAAATCTGTTTGTAAAGCATAAAGGTATATCTAATATCATGCAATTCACATAGCTTAGATAGACATATATAGATGCCCAACCTCTTCATAAAATATAGGGACATATCTAATGTCATGCAATTCATACTTTCAAAATTTCTAAAACTAGCATAGCCTTA
>QJPP01006097.1:0-23937 GCA_003996215.1 Jaltomata sinuosa | reverse complement strand
ACAGAGTCAGGAGAAGTAGGGTCAGCACTAACATCTCGGACATATGCTAAATAAGCTAGACACCCATGGGAAATCAACTTCCTAGTTCGAAGATAAGAGATGATTCCAGATGGTGCATGGCTAACAGAACCCTGCCACACAACCGGGGATACACCGGGCACAGCTATGGTAATGGTCTTTGCATAACAATCCAAAACCACACGGTGAGGGGATAACCAGTCCATGCCCAGTATCACATCAAAATCTAGCATATCAAGAATCATCAAGTCTCCCCAAGTCTCTGAATCACCAATAGATAACATACAGGATCTCACAATCCGATCCACTACTAAAGAATCTCCTACTGGGTCGAAACAGAAACAGGAACAGATAATGGCTCACTAGCCAACCCCAAACAAGGCACAAAGTAGGCAGATACATATGAACAAGTGGATCCAGGATCAAATAAATCCATAGCAGACTGATGGCACACAGAAATCGTACCTGTAATCACAGCATCTGAGGCCTCTGTCTCCGGTCTCCTAGGGACCGCGTAAAACTGACGACGACCTCCACCTGCCCGACCGCCATCCCTACCACCTGCTCTACCACGTGGCGCACCACCTCTAATCTGACGACCACCCCCTCTAGCCGGGGGCTGAACTGCCCGTAAAGGCTCGGCGAACTGAACTGCACCCTGCTGAGGGCAATCTCTAGCAAAGTGACCTATCACACCACAAGTAAAACAAGCCCCTGATGGCCTATTCAGTCGAGATGAACCCGCAAATCCCGAATGAACACCACGACCTGATGCCCCAAAAACCATACCCCTTGAAGACTGGTCGCTATAGCCCAGATGGCTGCCCTGACCCTGCTCAAACTGGGTACTACCGAAAGTCTGAAGAGAAGCCTGAACCGGTCGGCTGGACTGACCCTGGTACTGCTGTGGCTGATAACTCCGGCTCCACTAGCCAGGACCTCTACCACCATATCTGGAACCACTATAGACACCCTGATGCCGAGGCCTCTTATCTCTGGGCCCCTGATCATGTCGCTGTAAGTCCTCCACAGTGCGGGCATAGTCTACAATGGCTTGGAATGACCGACCACTGGCAATCAATATCTCGGCTGGCTGTCTGATCTCTGGCCTCAAACCCCACACAAATCTGCGAATCCTATCAGCCTCGGTAGGAATGATCATAGCTCCGAATGGTGCTAGCTGATGAAAATGGGTCTCATACTCCGAGATAGTCGTAGACCCCTGTTCAAGGTGAGTAAACTGCTCCCTGCGACGCTCACGATCACTCTGGGGTAGGAACTTGGCCATAAAGGCCTCGTAAAACTTAGACCAGGTCAAAGGAGGTGACGACAGTGGTCTACAAGCAACCTGAGCCCTCCACCATAACTTCGCTGGGCCCTCCAACTGGTAGGTGGTATAACCAACCCCGTGAGTCTCCAACAAACCCAGATGATGCAACATCTCCTCACAGGTGGTAATAAAATCATGTGGATCCTGTCCCGAAGTACCCGCAAATCTCGGGGGTGCTAACCTCAAAAATCTGCCCAACGCCTTCTGCTCTGACTCTGTCATAACTGGCGAGGAGCAAGAGGCTGTGCAACAGATGGAACCGGAATAACCTCCGCACGGGGAGCCATAGCGGCAGGCTGCGCTTCTGAGCTCTGTGCACCCAGGGCTGCCCTATGAGCGGATGTCTGCGCTACCTCGGAAGGCCGCTCTCCAATCACACCCAAAAGCTGCAATAGTAATCCCCGAATATCTGGAGACTGAGCTGTGGGTGGAGCTGGCACAGAAGTGGGCACTGGAGCTGGTACTGAAGCTGGCGCTGAGCTGGTGGTACCTGGGCTGCCCCCTGAACCACATGCTGCTCGGGCTCTATCTCCCCGCTAGCAGCTCTAGCAGGTGCCACTGTTCGAGGGCGTCCTCGACCCCTAACTAGAGTGGGAGGCTCATCTTCGCGTGATGCCAATGATCTCGTACGAACCATCTGCGGAAGAATGAAGTAGAACAAATGAGATCTCTAGAAACTTCAAGGGCTATACGCACGACACAGAGGCAATGAAAGAGTCAAATTTCCTAAAATGTCACTGTAGCCTCCCAAAGATTGAGTACGGACGTTCTCCGCCCCCCGATCCGCAGGACTCTTACTAGACATTTGGCTCCTATACCGATGACACGGTGAACCTAAAGCTCTGATACCAAGTTGTCACGACCCAATTTCTCGGTCATGATGGCACCTACAACCCCCGGTAGGTGAACCAATCCCCGTAGCCCAGAACAGTTAGTAATGGGCTACTATCTAGCAAATAAGGAAACAAGACGAATAAAATAGATAACATGGATATAAATATATACATATGCGGAAACTAAACCAAACCCCAAGACCTGGTATCATAGTACAGAGCCAAACTACATACATGGAGTACAAGTAAACCAAAACTATATATACAAATGTCTCTGAATGGAAATAGAGTACATGAAGCAAAGATAAACTAAAGCTAATCTCCGATCGCCAGAGCTCACCCTCAGCCTGAAGTAGTCCCCAACAGATCTTTCCAAGCCACGAATCACAGCGATCTAACGGCGATGGTCCCACGCTGTAGGATCTGCACCCAAAGATGCCAGAGGGAGGGGTGAGCACCAAGATGTGAAGCATAAGGTACCCAGTAGGTATCTAGGCCGACTGGGCACATATAAGATAAAAGCGCAGTAATAGACAGAATAGAAGGGCAATCAGTCACAGAAATCAATAGAAAGGTACTGACAGGAACTAGGCCCAGAGGGAAACCAACAGAACCACATATGAGAGCTAGTAAGCAGAATATACACACAAAGACAGGGTGAAAAGTAAGAACAACGCACCTGGGGTCCTTGCAACAACAGTGTATACAAAATAAGTTTACGAAATGGACGGTATATCGGTAACCTCAAGTGTAAGAAGAAGAGAGAAAGAGTAATAATAGGCATGCTCAGAGACATGAATCAAACTCAACTAATCACACCAATCTCATACTTATCCATAATAGAGAACAATTCTATAAGTAGAAAGCAAAAGTCTACCTACAGTCCCTCGGCCGCCCATACAACCGAGGAACACAAACAAGTGAAAACAAACCCTCCGGCATCCCATACTACCGGATCGTACAATCAGCAAACAGCAAACAAGGGTGGAACCTCGAACCATGAATGATATGATGCATGAAGATCTCAAGTGCCATAGTATCTCTGTATGTACCTCCTCCGGCGCCGATCCGGCCCAGCAGGTAGGTTCCATGGAAGGACTCTGCCCGGATACCTCTACTCCCCCGTTATAACCCCATCTTCCGGCACACGCCGCCCGTAGCCCCTGGCCCGGATAGCAAGGTCCATGGAGGTCCCAGACCCCATACCAAATCTCAGTATCAGAACATGTATCAAGATAGAGACCCAGTCTCAATATCAAGATAGAGACCCAGTCTCGAATATGCATGCCCAGACCCTGTCCAGGACTAAAAATAGTAGGAAAATATCTCAAAAGCCCCTCCAAGGGTGCCCGGCGTCGCCGGGTCTAAACAGTAAAAAGTCATCTCAGGTGCTCGGTCCAACCGAGGCTAAAACTCATCTCAAGTAGTAAGAAACCTCAACTAGCACTCCGGCCCTGCCGAGTCTAGTGATAATCGTAAAACTGATGATTTTAAACCACAAGTGAAATCAACCATTTCCAAATCATTTCCATCAACAACGGGCCCCCCGGGCCATGCAAGGTTTAGAAAACAGTGCCAGTAGGCCCGAAGCCAAAACCACTGTAAAACATGGATAAAACCTCTTTATATGCATGGAAATGATATGATCACACACAACAGCTGCCCAGCAGCTTACAATCAACCTATCGACCCTGCACAGACCCACAGCTACTCAGCAAGCATAACCAGCCTAGAAGGATAATTCTATGCCCGGGACTCGCGGACATTCCCAAAATCCCACCTTCTATGTTCCAGAGTCAACAAGGCCTCACAGGACCACAAGGGTAAATAAAATATACCAGCAAATACTACAACCAACGGAGGAACAAAAGTTGGCGGTTATCAATAAAGCGGTCAAGGTCTGTGGTACCAACCTAAAAAACCAACCCAAGGATGCCCATTAATACAATTTTATTTTATATATACGGAGTCTGGGGAAAATAAACCGTAACCTACCTGTCGTCCGACGACAAGCTGCTAGAACAACGATGTCCAAGCTCGAACCACTCCGAGAAAATCCAAAACTAAATCGGAATCGGATTCGGATTTGGGACGGAACAACTTGACGTAGATAATTGATTTTCTACAACCAATTTAATATAACCATAACATTAAATTGGTCCCACCAATTCCCCTCTCTGTACGTATGAAAGTATATGGATAAGCTATGTAATTTAAGTGTTTGTGAGAATTGCACAAATTCTCATTGTCATGTTCCATAATTAACTACTTAATAAGTAGTAAATATAAGTTAGGCAGCCACTTTCACTGTTATGAAAGGTTAACATGCTGCCACATTTCACTTGCTATGTGTTGTGTTAGCCCTCCACTTCCACGTGGAAGTGGAGGTGGCAACCAACTTGTCCCGATAAGTATATACTCGGGTATTGCATAAGTTCGTGGTAAAATAATTATAATATTTTAAATATACCATAATTCATAGAAAATTATTTCCAATAAACCTACTATATTATAATAATAATTTTCAACATAATTAAATTTACTATCTCCGTTAAAATATTATGGAGTATAAAAAACCTGATAAAATAAATACGTATACACTTATAATGTATCAAATATATTTTTCATAAACCTTTAAAATATTTTGAAAAGGCAATAATAATATAATTTGTACCAAATTCAACTTTTAAATAAATATTTCAAATACACGCACGATGCTAATAAAGTTCTTAAGTTTAGGCTCGTAATTTGCCTACGCACGATTTCGATATTCAAGAATTCTCTCGGGATCCTCCCTTATATTTTATCACTGTTTCGGAACTGAAATGGCATTTTAAAACGTGACGTCGAGGCTTAAATCGCGTTTAACCCGACCCGGTTCGCGACCCGGTTCGCAACCCGTTTTCTGCCAGACAGTCCGCGGTAAAACAGTCATAACTCTTTACTCCGAGATCAGTTGGATGTGAGGTTTTGTGCGTTGGAAACTAGACTCGTAGACCTTCGATTTGGTATTTCGGGGGACTTCTAACTCTTTATATATTGAGAGAAAAGCCTCGAGACATTTGACCCAAAGTTCAGGAAATTTGTTAACAAACTTACGATATCTTTTGTCGATTTGCTTGACTTCAAACTTAAACGTGGGAATGACCGGAAGGGTCATTACAGGGGAGTAGACAGCGTGGCATTATCTAGGAGTTGAAAGTACCTTTGAAAGTACGGTGTTAACTAACAAGAGAATATGGTTTAAAATAATCTAGTCTGTAATAATCGAATATAATGTTATTTGCATGCTATGGAATGAGGGAATTAATTGATAAAAGCACAGCATAAAAATATGAACATGAATAATAATATACCTACTTACTTTACTTATTTGCATGATAAAAGGAAAATATACGCCAGAAGAAGCAAAAGAAGTAAGAAAATTATATTTTACGAAATTACCAGAACCATTTAGTTCTAGAATAATAAAGGATTGGAATGAAGCAGGAATACAAGATACTCTAGGAGCAATGGTAAGATTTTTACAAAAATGGTATTCAGATATATGTGAGAAACGTAGAGAAAAAATGAAAATGGAAAAATCTATAATGGAAAACCTATCATGTTGTAAAGATAAAGTAGCACCCCAATTTGGATGCAAAGATAATTATTATAAAAAGAATAGAAAAAGAGGAAAATTCAAAAGATATAAATCCCAATATAGAAATAGAAGACCTAGACGAAGATACTATGTAAAAAATTATAACAATAAAAGATCATTTAAACCAAGAAAGAAAATAACAGAATGTACATGTTATAATTGTGGAAAATTAGGACATTTAGCTAGAGATTGTAGATTACCTAAAAATCCTAAAAGAAAGCAAATAGCAGAAATAATAATAAATAATGAAGAATACATGCAACTAGAATATCTAGACTACAAAGGATATTATATTCTACAAAGGAAGAACTAACAGAAAAGATTAGACAAACAAGACAGGAAATTACACATAGAGAACAAAGACTTAATGAAAACATAGTAGGAGTATGCCATAGATCACTATTGGCACAAAGAAAGGAAATATTCTACTTGTACATAGAATTACAAAAATTAGAATATAAATTACAACATAACTTATAAAATGAATAAAGAAGAATTTGCTATAGATGAAAAAACATATGAAAATCAAGACGGATTAAAAATAAAGATCATATTTTCAAACCTAGGAAGAAGATATAAGAAAATAGGAGATAATTTAAGTCTAATGTTAGAAAAAGAATCCTTAAGACTAGAGGATAGTTTGACGGCAATGGTAAGACTTGCTAGAGAAAATGAAGAAATAGACCGAAAAAATGAGATAACTATCATTAAACAACAAGCAAAACAAGAAATACAACAGATGGAAGAAGTAAAAAATGATAGAATAATAGCATTAGAAAAGGAATTAACTAAGTTAAAAGAATTATATGCGGCAAAACAAAGAGAAAAAGAAATTGAGACAAAATTAAAAACAGAGATAGAAAATTTTAAAGAAAAATTGCAAATAGAAGAACCAATTGAAGAAGAATTAGGTATAAACGAAATAAATGATAATCAGACGGAACAGAATTCAGAAATAAGTGAAACTTATACAGAAATGATAACAAATATAGAAAAAATAGATGAGGATATTGAGATAAATGCAGGAGATGTTGAAAAAGAAAAAGAACAAGAAGCTAGTACATCAGGAGTTAAAAATCCAAAAATATTAAATCCAATATACTATACAGTAAGTTATGAGCAATCCGATAGACAAAACAGTTTATGGGATAAAAGATTAAATAGAAAATGGACGCCAAAACCAACTAATCAGAATAGTAATTTCTTAGAGCTAGACTGTGTAACAGACATAAATAAAGCAATTCAACTATGGATAGGATATATAGCAAAACAGTTAATCGACAATAAAATAAGCATAGCAGAAACACCAGGATATATAGAACGAACACTTTTAGGAACAGTAAAATTATGGTTACTTAATTTATCAGAAGACTATATAAATACACTAAGAAACAGCAAAACCATAGATGACAAAACAGCAACTACACCCATTGATATTTAAAAAAAATATGAAGTAGCAATACGAAATGAGTTTAGTAGTACCACCACAGAAACAGAAGAACAAAATAAGGATAAACAGCTAAACAGAAATTTAATGCTAAAATTAATAATATGTAATATGTGTTATATAGACGAATATACATGTGTATTTAGAGAATATTACTACAAAGGAAAATATACGCCAGAAGAAGTAAAAGAAGTAAGAAAATTATATTTTACGAAATTACCAGAACCATTTAGTTCTAGAATAATAAAGGATTGGAATGAAGCAGGAATACAAGATACTCTAGGAGCAATGGTAAGATTTTTACAAAAATGGTATTCAGATATATGTGAGAAACGTAGAGAAAAAATGAAAATGGAAAAATCTATAATGGAAAACCTATCATGTTGTAAAGATAAAGTAGCACCCCAATTTGGATGCAAAGATAATTATTATAAAAAGAATAGAAAAAGAGGAAAATTCAAAAGATATAAATCCCAATATAGAAATAGAAGACCTAGACGAAGATACTATGTAAAAAATTATAACAATAAAAGATCATTTAAACCAAGAAAGAAAATAACAGAATGTACATGTTATAATTGTGGAAAATTAGGACATTTAGCTAGAGATTGTAGATTACCTAAAAATCCTAAAAGAAAGCAAATAGCAGAAATAATAATAAATAATGAAGAATACATGCAACTAGAATATCTAGACTATCAGAGCTATGGATAAATTAATACATACTAGAAAGAAGATAAGAAAACTAAAAAGAAAATTAAAAAATTTATATTCAGAATATAAACAACTTAGTATTACAAGAACTGAGTACTGTATAGTATATTGGATTTAATATTTTTGGATTTTTAACTCCTGATGTACTAGCTTCTTGTTCTTTTTCTTTTTCAACATCTCCTGCATTTATCTCAATATCCTCATCTATTTTTTCTATATTTGTTATCATTTCTGTATAAGTTTCGCTTATTTCTGAATTCTGTTCCGTCTGATTATCATTTATTTCGTTTATACCTAATTCTTCTTCAATTGGTTCTTCTATTTGCAATTTTTCTTTAAAATTTTCTATCTCTGTTTTTAATTTTGTCTCAATTTCTTTTCTTGGGGGGGGTGGTC
This sequence comes from Jaltomata sinuosa, assembly GCA_003996215.1. Classification (NCBI taxonomy): domain Eukaryota; kingdom Viridiplantae; phylum Streptophyta; class Magnoliopsida; order Solanales; family Solanaceae; genus Jaltomata; species Jaltomata sinuosa. The sequence continues at coordinate 15,556 of QJPP01006097.1, read as the reverse complement.
CTATTATTATTATTTCTTCTTAACATACTAGCTTTGTCCAATATATTTTCTAGGTATCCTATATCTTGAGTTTCGTACATACAAAATTTTAAAAAGTTTGCTTAATTTAGTTGGATTTTTGATAACTTTTATCTTATAACTATACTTACTTCTCTTCTGCCAAATTTCAAAGTATTTGTTCATTAATCTGAACCTAATTCTAGTTCGTTAATATCAAATTTTCCTAATTCTGAGTCTAGCTCATGTAATCCTATTTGATACCATTCTTGATTTATTAGTTCTAGATCTTCGTTACTGAATATCTTTTCCCATATCAGTTTTCTTAGTTCTATTATTTCTATATCTTTGAGCACATGTAAGATTAATATCTTGTAATCATAAATCATTTCATCATGTAAATAGGTAAAGTAAGTAGGCATAAGATTATTATCCATGTTCATATTTTTTATGCTGTGCTTTTTATCAATTAATTCCCTCATACCATAGCATGCAAATAACATTATATTCGATTATTACGGACTAGATTATTTTAAACCATATTCTCTTGTTAGTTAACACCGTACTTTCGAAGGTACTTTCCCCTCCTAGATAATGCCACGCTGTCTACTCCCCTTACGGCTACCTCGCCTTGGTTTCAACCTCTGTACATTATTTTCGGATTGTTTCCCCTTTTTCCTCATGTTAACAAACTTGAAACTATGATTCAAATAATTCTAGTAAATAATAACGAATATAAACTTATTTACTTATGCTATGATACTCAGGAATTAACAATTTTATCTATGCATAATTATGAATAGATATACCTTTCCTGTATCTTCTTGCTCCATATTGCTGAAATTTCTTATCTTATTTCTGAAAATATTTTTGTTTACAAAAGAAGGTTGCTCTCCGTGTAGAAAGTCTTACCCTCTATCTGCTTCCTTACTATCTATTTATAAGAGGATGTTTAGATGTCCTAATCCTCTTTTCTTACTCCCACATATAGTATTGGTATTTTAAATATTTTTTCTACACTTAGATCTAATTCTTTCCCTTTTATTTGTTCAAATATATTTACATCAAATATAACTTTCTTTTCTGAGGATTCTCCATTTATATGTTCTTCCTTATTTATTATTTGTACTCCTGTTTCAGACATTATCGTCTGATTCTTCTTTTTCTAATTCTTCATTTAGTTCATTTTCAGATAATTCATATATGCTATCGTCATCGCTTAGGTCATAGTCTAGATATTCTAGTTGCATGTATTCTTCATTATTTATTATAATTTCTGCTATTTGCTTTCTTTTAGGATTTTTAGGTAATCTACAATCTCTAGCTAAATGTCCTAATTTTCCACAATTATAACATGTACATTCTGTTATTTTCTTTCTTGGTTTAAATGATCTTTTATTGTTATAATTTTTTACATAGTATCTTCGTCTAGGTCTTCTATTTCTATATTGGGATTTATATCTTTTGAATTTAGTTTATATTCGTTATTATTTACTAGAATTATTTGAATCATAATTTCAAGTTTGTTAACATGAGGAAAAAGGGGAAACAATCCGAAAATAATGTCCAGAGGTTGAAACCAAGGCGAGGTAGCTGTAAGGGGAGTAGACAGCATGGCATTATCTAGGAGGGGAAAGTACCTTTGAAAGTACGGTGTTAACTAACAAGAGAATATGGTTTAAAATAATCTAGTCTGTAATAATCGAATATAATGTTATTTGCATGCTATGGTATGAGGGAATTAATTGATAAAAGCACAGCATAAAAATATGAACATGAATAATAATATACCTACTTACTTTACTTATTTGCATGATAAAATGATTTATGATTATAAAACACTAATCTTATATGTACTCAAAGATATAAAGATAATAGAATTAAGAAAATTAATATGGGAAAAAATATTCAGTAATGAAGATTTAGAACTAATAAATCAAGAATGGTATCAAATAGGATTACATGAGCTAGACTCAGAATTAGGAAAGTTTGATATTAACGAACTAGAATTAGGTTCAAATTAATGAACAAATACTTTGAAATTTGGCAGAAGAGAAGTAAGTATAGTTATAAGATAAAAGTTATCAAAAATCCAATTAAATTAAGCAAACTTATTTCTTCTTAACATACTAGCTTTGTCCAATATATTTTCTAGGTATCCTATATCTTGAGTTTCGTACATACAAAATTTTAAAAAGTTTGCTTAATTTAGTTGGATTTTTGATAACTTTTATCTTATAACTATACTTAGGTACCGTGAATGCTGTTAGTTTCTTAGATTCTTCTTCTAGCTTGAGATGGTAAAAGCCTGATTTACAATCAAACTTACTAAAATAATTATATCCTTGAACTTGTCTTATTTTTAATATCTTATTGGGTATTGGGTAATTGTATGTTTTAGTTTTAGCATTTAAGTTTCTATAATCAATAACCATTCTACATATTTATCCATTTAATTGTTTCTTTAAGTATCTTACATATTTGTATTCCAGTTTAGATATGGTATCTATTAACTTATTTAATTGTTCATTATCAGTTCTTGTAATACTAAGTTGTTTATATTCGGGATATAAATTTTTTAATTTGCCTTTTAGTTTCCTTATCTTCTTTCTAGTATGTTTTAATTTATCCATAGCTCTGATACCAACCTTGGGGGAGGGTGGTCCTATTATTATTATTTCTTCTTAACATACTAGCTTTGTCCTGTCATTTAGTGCGATCTTCATGAGCATTAAAGATAGCGTTCTTCGAGAAATTGATGAAGAAAATCTGCAGCAATGGCATAGAAGAAGCTGAAAGATCTTTTTTCTAAGAAATCGCTGAAAAACTGCCTCTACTTGAAAAAGAAGTTATATTATCTTCGGATGAATGAATGTACACCAGTTAAAACTCACCTTGTTGAGTTTAATTCAATTATAAGGGACTTAAAGAACGTAGATATCAAAATTGAGAGGGCGGATCAGGCCTTGATTGTGTTATGTCCTTTACCACCGTCATACAATGCTTTTGCTGATACGTTGATATATGGGAAAAAAGTATCTCATTGGATGATGCTAGTAATGTACTAAAATCTAAAGAGTTGAAGAAGATCTTTCCAAATAGCAGAACTGAGGGTGAAGGTCTTGTGAGTAGGAGAAGAACACAACAAAAGACTTTAATAAGAAAAAGTCCAACGCTAGATCAAAATCTAGAGCAAGGAAGCAGAAGTGCTATGAGTGCAGGGAGAAAGGTCACTATAAAAGAGATTATCCTAAGCTTAAGGAGAAAAGAGAGAATAAAAAATTTGATTACTCAACTAATATTGTTAACACTAGCATCAACTCTGATGATAACGACTATGTAGGGGAAGTTTATGCCGCGAGTTCTGATCATGGGCATAATTTTTGGGTTCTTGATTCTGGTGTAACTAGTTTGCAACACTAGCAGACGAGTGGGACTGTCAACCTAGGTGATGATAATCTATTAGAGGTAGAGGGGATTGGTAACATCAAATTGAGAATGTTCGATGACATTATCAGAAATATTGAGTGTTGGCATGTTCCTTGAATAAAGAAAAAAATAATTTCTCTTTTAACTTTGGATGATCAAGGGTAAAAGTTTCACTCACAGAATGGAACACTTAAAGTGTGTTAAGGCTCCATAGTACTCATGAAGGGTAAGCTGCATTCTAGACTATATTATATTCAAGCCAGTGTAGTTGAAAAGGAAGCAATTGTAGATTCTAGAAAAAGTGATTCAAATCAATATCAGTTGTGGCACTTACAGCTTGGTCATATGAGTGAAAAGGAATTGCCTTTATTGAGCAAGCAAAATTTGATGGATGGATATAAAAATCAAGCTTTGAATTTTTGTGAATATTGTGTGTTTGGTAAGAAAACAAGGGTAAAGTTCAGCAAGAAAGTGGAGCACAAGACCAAAGACAAGTTAGATTATATACAGTCAGACTTGTGGGGTCCAAACAGAGTTTTCTCCAAAAGTGGTGCCAGATACTTTATGATTTTGATTGACGATTACTCAAGAATGGTATGGGTGTATTTTCTGAAAACAAAAGATGAGGCATTTTCAACATTTATTAAATGGAAGACGATGGTTGAGAGGTAGACTGAAAGAAAAGTCAAGCGTCTTCGAACTGACAATGGATTGGAATTTTGTAACTTAGATTTCAATAAGTTTTGCAGCAGAGAGGGCATAGTGTGACAGTTGGAACACCACAACAAAATGATAATGCAGAACATATGAACAAAATACTTTGTGATAGGGCACGAAGTATGCTTTCACACTCATGTGTTAGCAAGGATTTTTGGACTGAAGCAATTAATACATCTTGTTATTTGGTTAGTTGTCACGACCCAATTTCTCAGGTCATGATGGCACCTACAACCCCCCAATAGGTGAACCAATTTTCGTAGCCCGGAACGGTTAGTAATGGGCTACTACCTAACCAATACGCACAATAAGCAAAAATAAACGGAAGCAAAATAAAAAGATATACAAAGCGAAAGCAAACCCTGAATATATACATTGAAACTACACCAACCCCAAGACTTGGTATCGACAGTATAGAAGCTTCTAATAGAGTACAAGTGCTAGAAGTAACAAAAGATAAGTACAACTATCTCCAAATATACAAAGAGTATCAGTACAAAAGATGAGATGTGGTCAAGCCTCAATCGTCAGGCGCTCACTCTAGTCTTGAATATCCCAAAATATGCACGAGTCTCCAACGTGATCAACGGTGAAATCTCAACTAATATCTGCACCAAAAAGATGAAGAAGTGTAGTATGAGCACCAATTGCTAAGCAACAGGTACCCAGTAGGCATCATCGGATGACTGAGCGCATATAAGATATAAAAATAGTAAATAGCAGATAGCAAGAAAGTAGTCACAGAAAACAATGGATAACACACATAGGAACTAGCACAGAGAATAGACAACCAAGAGTTATAAGCACACAATGCTAACACAGAAGATATAGATACACAGAATCACAGGTGAAGGAAAGAAGAACGCACCTGGAGTCCTTGCACAACAATATAAGTAAATAAAGAGAAGGAGTTGAGAAAATGGCGGTATACCAGTAATCTCAAGTAAAAGGAAAAGAAGGAAAGCAGTCTAACATACTCAAGATGAAATCAACAAGCATAAGAAAATCATAACACCAATCCAACTTCAAGATAGCATAACCAGGAATCCACCTCACAAGTACAACCCTAGAGTGGAATAACTAACCCACAATAACTGAGAAATACTACTCAAATCCTAATAAGAATGGAACCAGAAACTCACGATCTGCTCATAAGGCCACACAAAAGTATCTCAATAAGATAGGACTCCCTAGCCCTCTCAATAATCAAAATCCCACAACCGGAGCCTCAATAGGCTAATAACTGCTAAATCACCAAGAAACAAGGATCATAACCAGCCCTATAAAGTGACAAGAGTAATCTAATCTACCTACAGTCCCAATGGCTGCCCAAACAACCAAGGAATGCAATCAAATGAGAACAAACCCTCCGACCGCCCATACAACCGGAGCGTACACTGAACACACAACAAACAAGGGTAGAATCCGAGTGAAATATGCATGATGATGATGATAATGATGGAACTAATGATAGTGACTCTGTATGCACCTTCCCTGACACTTTGGCAGGAGGACCCATGGTGGGATGTGCCCGCTATACCTCATCCTACACCATATACCCATCTTTCGACACGCTCGACCTGTAGCTAGGTCCTGGAACAGAGGGCCCATGGAGGTCCCTGACCACATACAGTAACGAACGTGAAATCTCAGAAAATTAGAACCTCAAAGTATGTGTCTGGAGTTGAACCGGGTCTTAAAAACTAGTAGTAATCTCAAAAGACCCTCCCAAAGGGTGCCCGAAGTATACTCAGGTCTAAATCAGTGATAAAACTCTCAATAACCCTCTCAAAGGGTGCCCAGAGCATATCCGGGTCTAAATCAGTAAGAAATCAGGTCTAGTGCTATGACCAGCAAAGCCTAGTATCAGTAGGAAATCAAGTCTAGTGCTCTTCCCAGCAGAGCCTAGTATCAGTAGGAAATCAGTGTGAAATCATTGAAAATCTCATGTCATCATTAGATTATACCAAAAATGGGCCCTCGGGGCCATACAAGTTTAGGAAAAACTATCCATAGTGGCTCACAGCCAAAACTGAAGTAAAACATGCAGGGAAAAACTTTTTTTATGGATGATATGCTCGCACACAAAAATAAATTATCCCAACAGCTCAGAAATATTTACGATCGGCCCTGCACGGGCTCAATAACTCTACAACAGTTATAACAAGCATAGAAGGATATCTCTATATCTGGGACTCGTGGACATTCCCAAATAACCCACCATCTATGTTCCAGAGTCAATACAAGGCCACACAAGATCATAAGGGTAATATACAATACTGATACGAATACTACAACCAACGTATGAAATAAATGGACAGAAAGACGGGCAAGGTCTGGGGTACCAACCTAAAACAACCCACCCAAGGATACTAATTAATGCATTTATAGCCTATATACGCAGAGTCTAGGTAGGGAAATCCTGGAGTCTAGACTATCAACACAATAATCTATACGTCAAAACAAGATCAACGATACCCATAATGCCATAAACATAACCGGGTCAAAATCCGGATCACAAATGGGCATGTAGGCCTCACAATCGGAAACCAGAAATGAAAAACACTCACGTGTTCCTTACTATCCCGGAAGCACATGCACAAAATTTGAGGGGAAATAGACAACAATTGGGGCTCAAAACAGCCCGCTCAAGCCAAGAAATAAAAGAGGAATTTTCAAGAAATAAATCCGTAAATTGGGTAAGGAAACTTACCACAATGCGAGAAATTACGCCAAGAAGGTAGATTGAGTGAGTCCACAATCATGCAAATCATAAACGGGCAGATTATACAAGAATCCCAAGCTTTGAAAATAAAAAACAATGGAGGATTTATAGAAAGCAAGAGAAGAAAGGGTCGGGAAAGGAGACTTACCAATTGACGAGGAACCACGGATTATCGAAGAACAATGATTTCCCGAAGCTAGGAAAACATTTGGAGCAGTTTAGAGAGTGTTTTAGGTGTCTAAGAGGTGTGGGATTTAAGAAATAAAGGCTTGAAAAATGAAGGGCTCAGCTTAAGTAGCTACTGCAAAATGCCCTTCGCGAATGCGGCCAGCCCTCCGCGAACGCGAAGAACAAAAGTGGGGCGGCTGGAAAATGGCCTTCGTGAACGCGGCCAGCCCTCCGTGAATGTCATAAACAAAAATGGGGTGGATGGACATTACTCTTCGTGTAAGCGGCCACCCCTCCACGAATGCAATGAACAAAGGGCCCATGACATCAACCAGCTGTCAAGGGCAGATTTTTCACACTTTGGGTCCCCGGGGATGCATCCAGGGTCCCGCGAACACAAATGACCTGAGCTATTCGACTAGAAACGACATTCTGGATCCAATAGAATCGACAAAAACCTATTGGAGTTCGATTTAATGAAAAGTGGGCCCCATACCCAAAATCAACATTTAGCCAACTATTTCCAAAATGGAACCCAATGGCCAAAAACAAGTCCGAAAGCCTCAGGACCCAAACCAATGGTCCCTCTAGCCTAAACTTGACATTTCGGAACTAATAGAGCTGACTGAATTTTCATCCGAGGCCGTCTTCTCCAAATGTTGACCAAAGTCAACCAAACAAGCCTAATTGGCCTGAAAACACAAAACTTCACGCTCCAGAGCTAACGGAGCTTTCAGAATTTGATTCCAAGCACGTTCACCAAGAATGTTGACCAAAGTCAACGATTTCAAAAGCCTAAAGCTCTCAAACAAGGAATGGCCAAAAAGGCCAAACAAATGGCCCGAGCACCGAACTACCGGTCCTAGCAAGCCATAAATGACTTGGAGCCACTACAGGCAAGCTCTAACGGTACAAGAAAGGAGAACACGCGTAAATGACTGGGAGGGTCATTACATCATCCACTACTAAAAAGACTTTCGTTCTCGAAAGTCAGGAAAGAAGAAAAGACTAGAGGTTTAAGAACAGGGGATTCAAAGCCCACACTACTCTCTCAAACAACCCGGGTAGCCTCCTCGACTGGACGACACCCAATGAAAAAGAACCAAAGAAAGCAACCAAGCCTAAACTTCTTACTGGCCAAGCTAGATTTCAAATTCAAACTTCAAAACTCCAAAGACCTACCAACCCAAATTGTACCTCGAGAATCTCAATTGGAAAGCACCGACACAACAATGAAACCAGAGAAGCAAGGCGACAAACACACAGAACTCGAATCTTCCAAACCTCAACCAAGTTCGCCAGAAAAGCAAACAACCAAAACTCTAACTCATAAACCTGCTGATCCGTAAAAACCTTATTATTCTGAATGGAACCTAACTGAATCAACCATTAGAACCTGACTAAAGTCCACACACCAAAGTTAGAAAAGGCATATATGAATACCCTGTGTTGATGGTGAAACTTCCAAATTATAGAATGAACCCAACTTCGCTGCACAGCGTCAAGTCTGAATCAACTGAAAGCAAATGAACCAGGGAAACCTGCCCAAACAAACCCAAACCCAAACCAAAACCCTACGAGGAGTGTGGTAAGCCTACCACAAAGTCCGTAACAATACCTAGGCTCCAAACTCTAAGTAACTATTGCTACTCTAAATACTTGAACACCATCCGGACTTGAGATCGCCTTACTAATTCTCACCTCAGGAAGAATTCCACCATGCCATGAATATCAAGTCAAAACACCCCGAAGGCTAAAGAAAAGGGTGTTTGAGGTCCGAAGTCACCATTTAGTTGTAGAAATTTTGCATAAACCATCAACTCGCCTCTTTGGCTTGAATCAACTGCTTTACTGTATCAGCACACAAAACCACCACCCTTGAAGCATATAACACACTGAACCTCTGGTCCACCATGACCAAGTCTAATCAATACTGGAACTTCAAATAAAAGACAACCCTTAAAGAAACAACTAATAAAGCTTCCAACCCTCGGAATACAAGGGCGACCACCAACCTCAAAGTATCATTAAAACCCACTATGGCCTCGCTAGTCTCAACTCGCATAATCTGATCACACATAATATACACCACTGCTGAATCTCGAACTTACGCCGCTGAGTCTGTACAACCAGGGTATGAGGAACCTCGTACTAATTAGAACAACACTAACATATGGAATGTCCAGCCTAACTCAAGGGTTAGCCAAAGGCTAGGTGTCCAAGGCCAACTATCACTGCACAACTGAAATGGGGAAGCTAATTTGTCTGAACTCATTGCATTCTAACCCAAGAAGCTGCAACCGAGAAGAACTGACCACGAACCATCTTGAGTAGTTTGCCAGCCCACAATTCTAAAACTCAACCTAAATTGACAATCAATGCCCCTATCGAAACCCATAAGCAGACTCATCCACCATCGAAGAACACAAACTAGGTCATGAATACAAAATTTGCCCAATCTTTAGATGCTACTGAAGCTTGAACCAATCGAAGGAAAAGCCATTGCAATTTGTAGATGGTCGAATCAAGTCACCAACCCATAACCCAAAACAATCTCTCAGTCGTCACCCCAGTCAGCTACTAGAACACACAAGCACGAACAAGGAGTTATCTCCCTCCTTTTTCAACTAAATAAAACCCTTCCTTGGCATATACCAAACCTTACAAATCCTTTCTCAAATAATAATCTAGGGCCATTCCCTTGGCTCCCATAATTACATTGACAAAATTTAACAAGGCAGGAGAAAATAGGCCGGATGCCAGACTCACCCAACATGTTATAAATATAACTCAACCACGAGGCTATGGTCAACACTTAGTCGAAAATGCAAAAGCCAAAACCCAATTACAATGCCAAAATCAAAAGCTCATCCAGAGAACTACAATCGAAATTCATTCAAACTGGCACCGGGGAAACAATGAGACAACCCAACCGGACAAGAAACTGAAGGAGACTACAAGAATAACACACATACCTGCCAACCTCCTAAACCAACCAAATAAAGAGGGTCGATGCTAATCACCAGGGAAAGAAAAGCCAAACCATGCTCAGTAGCATAACCAACACCATCCCAACCCAAGAACTTCTAGCAAATGCTAGGAAATAGCCTAGGCAACAACCATCTAGGACCGCTCAAAAGGGGAGACTCAACACAAGCCTAGAGCCACAATGGAACTGCAAGCAAAACCAACCAGAAAGGAGACTAACAAGAACTACCAACGAGCCACAACTCTGGGTAAACACCTCACAAGAATAACTCACCCCCCATCCACTACTAAGGAATAAACTACCACGAAAATAATGCATAGATACTATAATCCAAGTAGTCAAACAACTAAACACGTAGTAGGTAGGCATATAAGCAATTAAATGACAGAAAGGATAGAATCGCAATGTGAGTAGGACTATCATAAGTAGAAGGTAACAAGAGCCTTACCTGGAGCAACAATATCAGGAACCTCTACCTCGGGATCACCAAGAGGGGTATCAACCTAACGGTGTCTAACACTAGACAGAGTAGTCGAAGTTAAAAGCTCTATCATCCCTCGACAGGGACAGTCTCTCGCATAATGTCTCATCACCCCAAAACTATAGAAACCTAAAGAAGCTCTACTCTGATGCATGGTACCTGTCAACTCTGGATGTATACCTAAACCACCCAGCTGAAAGCCACCTCTAACCATTTAGGGACCACCCCCGCAACCCTGCACACTACCTCTCACTGCATGGAGACCACCCCTACTACCCTGTACTCCACCTCTGGATGGTGGCACTGGCGTCTGGGAGGTAACACCTGCTGAATTGAAGGCAGAATTGCGGGACAATCCCTAACCAAGTGCCCATGCTCCCTACACTAATAAAAAACCTTACTAAGTGGAGTCTGACAGGATAATCCTACTGGACCTGACCGGACACCACGTCATACACTCTCTAAAGGAAAGCCCTGGAGAATATGATCCGTACCCTGCCTACTCTGCTCAACATCCCCTACACAACCACTCTCTGGAACCCATGGAGCAACTAAAACTGGCCTGGTAGATAAGAAGCAATGGAACCTATCTATTAAGGAGAATCCCCTACCTCGAGTCTGAGAACCTCGAGAACTGTCTTAGCAACGATGTTTCTTAGCACTACCTCCATAAGCCTCATGGTATAAACCCTCGATATCCTAAGAATGATCTACTACCTGAAGAAAGGTAGTCCCAACTGTAACCAAGAGCTCGGTAGCCAAACAGAATGGTGAAATCAAACCCCCAACAAAGCTCTGAACCCTATAAAACTCTTAAGGTACAACACTAGCAGTACACCTAACCATGTCATGAAATCTCACCTCATACTCCAATACCGACAGACAACCCTTCTAAAGAACTGGTAGCTTAACCCTAGATGAAGCACTGCTCATAAAACCGGGTACTGAAACACCCAATGGAGGACTCAGAGTCATAGACATGGTGTCCTGTAGAATTGGGGTAGCTGTGAACCCAATCAGAGGCTGGGGTGACCCCATACCCCTATCTAATGCGATGAACTCTCACACTAAAGTCCTGGCACTGACAGAAGCACTGAAGCAATAGGCACAGAAGCCTCGACACCACCCGCTGTCAAACTCGTCTTAGGCATCTGAGGAGGAATGAAACAACCAAAGTTTAGAAGTCAATAAAGCCAGGAACGCAGATAAGAAGCCCAGAATATGGAACTCTTCCTAACAATGCCTTGTAGCCTCCCACTGATAGGATATAGATGTCATCGTACCGATCCACGAGACTCTACTTAGACACTTACTTCTGTACCATGACACTAGTGAACCTAGTGCTCTGATACCAAGCTGTCACGACCCGATTTATCAGGTCATGATGGCACCTATAACCCACCAATAGGTGAACCAACTCCCGTAGCCCAGAACGGATAGTAATGGGCTACTACCTATCCAATACGCACAATAAGCAGAAATTAGCGGAAGCAGAATAAAAATATAGACAAAGTAGAAGAAAAACCAGAATATATATATTAAAACTACACCAACCCCAAGACTTGGCATCGACATTTGATAACGCTCAAACTATACCTCAAATTAATGAAGCGTAAGCGATCGTTGTCAAGTAAAGAACCCAACAAGGTTGGGGTCGAATCCCACAGAGAATATGGTGAAGATTAAGACTTTGGTGAAGTAGATGACTAGTGATCAATTATTTCCGATAAAAATAAAAAGGGGGGTTTTGTAATCAAATTGTAAACAAAACAATAATAAACGTAGGAGTTTAAATCAGTATGAGAGGATGAACTAGGGATGTGTTCACCATGGCATTGTAACAATATCGATTCTAGGCTTAACCGGGTTCTTTCTATATGCGTGTCACGATGTGATTGCGTCTATTGTATCGTCTAAACGTCTCTCGACCAAATAAACAAATTTCCTTTTATCTTCTTTCGATCTCAAAAAGATGTGCTTTTTTAGCTCTCAATCCTAACATCAAGTAGACTAATCCAGTTACGGCATTAATCTTTAAGACGAGAGTTGGTAGTCTCGAATCCTTGTCGTTAATCAATTTTTCCCGGTTTTAATCTCTTTACTCAAGCAAATTAAACCTAGGCATGTTCTAATATTTGCAACCACTAGAAAACGTGACATAAAGTATGATTAACAACGTGACAATACATATATCGAACCCAATGCTACCCGGAATCTATATTACTACGTTTGCCATGGCTCCCACAACCCTAGTTGCGGGAGTTTTAGTTACTCATGCTCGATAAATAAGAGAAAATAATTGTATTCATCATAAAAGGAAGAAAAGTCTTACAATATAATGAAAATAATCAATCTTCCAATATCCACGAACAAGAACACCAAGAACTCACGAACGAATCAAGACACGAATTCAAGAGAATGAACCGTGTTGTTGTTCTCAAAAACCAACCAAAAACGTGTTTAAACTAATGGGAGAATAATCTAAAATAATATTCGACCCCTTTAACATAACCTAACATGGGGTATTTATAGGAGTAATAGAAACCAATTCCAAAACGGGCTAGGAATCCCCAAAAACGCGGGTCGCCGACTGAGTCACTGCCTAAGCGTGACGGCCAGGGGTGACGGACCGTCACAGCAGTGACGGACCATCGCCTGGACCGTCACTGCTAGGCAGTGGTGCCGCCTGGAAGTCTGCCTTGGTGTGACGGTCCCAGTGACGGACCGTCACATGTGTGACGGCCCGTCACCCAGGCCGTCACTCTTAGGCAGAACTTCGTTTTTCTCGTATTTTCTTCCGTTTTCGTGTTTGCTTCCATTTCCTACAAATACAACATAAAAACATTAAAAACAACAATGGTTGCTTGAAAACGTACGATTGTTCTTAGTAAAAAGGAGTCAAAAGTGACGTAAATTAGCGTCACATCAACACCCTCAACTTAAAACGTTCGCTTGTCCTCAAGCAACATAACATAAAACAATCAAACGCCTCAACTAAGAACAAGAATTCATGTCTATAGCAACTCATGGTCATTCAAACTTATTCAATTAAATCAAGCTCCCTTGTAGCACACGACTGTATGAACCACTAACTTGCAAGGATCCAAACATGTCATTCCGATATGATAGAATATTATGCATACACACGCGCAGCTATCCTAACAATCAATAGACAATACAGAAATCTTGGTGCCCTCACCACAAAGAAATCCCACACACACGATTTGGGACTAGGTAAGCGCTCACACTCACAAACGATTTCACACAATGCACATGCGATACCATAGGCTTGCCCTTACTATTCTATTTCAGTTCTTCAGAAAGCCGCTCAAGATCACTACAGGACTTGTTTTGGCTTGTAATGAGGCTTCAGGTGCAGGTAGGATACATTTAGGGGTTAGTGACTAAGCCCTCCTTGGAACCATTGACATCATATTACCACCCAACTTTACTTTGTCCATCCTTATTCACCTTTTTTTTATTTCCTCGTTTCTAGCTACAGATGCGGCCTCTTTGTTTTGCCAATTCTTTTTATTTCTTTTTCGATCCTTTTCATCTTTCTTTATTTTTCTTTTCTTTTCTTAGGCGCACACCCGGATTTTCATTCTATTCAACAACAATCATCTCCATCCTTTTTTTCTTCTCCTTTACCACTGTAGTAGCCACCCTCAACTTAGGCTGATTGCCTACGTCAAGGTGCACAATGTCCATTGGTAGGACCAGGGCCAACACAGGGTGTACCTCTATAGTAGCCACCCTCAACTTAGGTTGTTTGCCTACGTTGAGGTGCACGATGTCCAAGGAAGGACCAGGGCCAAAATAGGGATTCAAAGTTAAACAGGAATGGTGACAGGTTATTGAAAGAATAAGGTCAATTACGGCTCAAACAGGGATCAAAAGGGATTATTTGTATTTGGACGGTCATATAGGCTAAGTGGACTGCATCAAAAAGGGCCTGTGATCCTTTCCTAAGCACCCAAACTTCAACTTAACAAAATAGACCGGGCAAGTTCTAGATGCATGCACAGAGTAAGAATTTATGACAATAAATCTCACACACTCTTAGCACCAAGAAACTATATCGCTACCAACTATCAAACAACCGCTCGGCTTAAGCATACTCATTCTACTCATAATCACACAATGACATACAAGGATCCCAACAGTCAATCGTTTCAACATAAGCTCAAAACCAGAAAATTTTTAAGGGGCCTCATTTTTAGACAAGAACAACACATGCTTGCTATAGACACTAAAAAAAAATATAATTTAAAACAAACAACCTAAACATGCCGGTTCTACTAGATAGCACACCGGAGGGAAAAGAAATCGGCAACAAAAACCCTCGGTGGTGACTCACAGGTTTCCCAACACCCTCAACTTAGACTCATGCATTGTCCCCAATGCATACATATGAAAACTAAAAGCTGTGAGAATAAAGGAATACCTGTGAAGTCGATATGAATTAGATTCTGGAATGATGTTGGAGACCGCCTGGGTCTCCAAAACAAGAGAACTCAATGGAGTGTGGCGTTCCAGCTTCCTCTTTGGGCTCCATCGCTAGTTGCGACAACTTCTTCGCTCTTTCTTTGCAGATTCTCTTGCGGTGTTTTCGTTTTCTCGATTTAATTTCACCGCCTTCCTCTACATGTTTCCTCTCTCGCACCATCCTTCTTACAACAGCTAGAGTTTCAACCAGACACTTCTCCTCAAGGTGCACATCCGCAGGAGGTTCCTCAATGGTGTTGATGACCGCGACCACCCTCATGTCACTTGGTTGCTTCATCAATTTGGACACATCAAACTTGACCAATTCATTGTTCAATCGGAAGGTCAGCTCATTTTTCTCCATGTCAACCAACACTCTCGCGGTAGCTAGCAACGGTCGTCCCAAGATTATGGGAACTTCGAAATCCACCTCGCAATCCAAGATCACAAAGTCGGCCGGGAATATAAGCTTACCAATCTTGACCAGCACATCAGACAATATCCCTACGGGTCGCTTTACCGAACGGTCCGCCATCATCACTCTCATGGCCGTTGGTTTAGG
>QJPP01006095.1:0-25277 GCA_003996215.1 Jaltomata sinuosa | reverse complement strand
CCCGATTTCTCGGTCATGATGGCACCTATAACCCCCGGTAGGTGAACCAATCCCCGTAGCCCAGGACAGTTAGTAATGGGCTACTATCTAACAAATAAGGGAACAAGACGAAGAGAATAAATAACAGGGATATATATATATATATACATATGCGGAAACTAAACCAAACTCCAAGACCTGGTATCATAGTATAGAGCCAAAATTACATACATGGAGTGCAAATGATCCAAAACAATATATACAGATGTCTTTGAATGGTAATAGAGTACATAAAGCAAAAGATAAACTAAAGCTAAGCTCCGATCACCAAGAGCTCACCCTCAGTCTGAAGTAGTCCCCAATAGATCTCCAAGCATGAATCACAACGATCTAACAGTGATGGCCCACGCTAGGATCTGCACCCAAAGATGCAGGGGGGTAGGGTGAGCACCAAATGCGAAGCATAAGGTACCCAGTAGGTATCATAGGCCGACTGGGAACATATAAGATAAAAGCGTAGTAACAGACAGAACAGAAGCAAGTAGTCACATAAATCAACGAAAGGGTATACAGGAACTAGCCTAGAGGGAAATCAACAGAGCTACATGTGAGGCCAGCAAGAAAAATATATACACCATAGGCACATGTGAAAGTAAGAAACAACGCACCTGAGGTCCTTGCAATAATAGTGTATACATAATAAGTTTACGAAATAGACGGTATACCGGTAACCTCAAGTGTAAGAAGAGGGAAAGAGTGATGATAGGCATGCTCAGGGACATGAATCAAACTCAACCAATCATATCAATCTCAATCCAGAAACTAACAGTCTAGCAGTAACCAATTTCATAATTAACCATAACAGGGAACAATTCTACAAGTAAATAGCAAGAGTCTACCTACAGTCCCCCGGCCGCCCATACAACCGAGGAACACAAACAAGTGAAAACAAACCCTCCGGCATCCCATACTACTGGAGAGTACAATCGACAAACAACAAACAAGGGTGGAGCCTCAAACAATGAATGATATGATGCATGAAGGTCTCAAGTGAAATGGTATCTCTGTATGTACCTCCTCCGGTGCCGATCCGGCCCAGCAGGTAGGTTCCATGGAAGGAGACTGCCAGTATACCTCTACTCCACCGTATACCCTTCCTATGGCACACGCAGCCCGCAGCTCCAGGCCTGGATGGCAAGGTCCATGGAGGTCCCCGACCCCATACTAAAACTCAGTATCAAAACATGTCATCCGGAAGCAAGTCCGATTTCAAGATAGAGACCCAGTCTCGAATATGCATGCCCAGACCCTGTCTAGGACTAAAGTAGTAGGAAAATATCTCAAAAACCCCTCCAAGGGTGCCCGGGCATAACCGGGTCTAAACAGTAGAAAGTCATCTCATGTGCTCGGTCCGACCGGAGGCTAAAAATCGCATCTCAAGTAGCAAGAAAACTCAACTAGCACCTCGGCCCGCTGAGTTCAGCGTTAATGGCGTAAACTGATGATCTAAAATCATAATGTTTACTATTCTTTTACCCCCAATGAAGATTCACAAGTAAGATTAAACCATTTCAATTTATTCTAAAAAAAGGGCCCCTGGCCATGCAAGTGTAGAAAATGTGTCGAGATAGCCCGGAAGCCCTCCATAAACCACAGTAAAACATGGATAAAACCTCTTTATATGCATGGAAATGATATGATCACACACAATAGCTGCCCCGCAGCTCACAATCAGCCTATCGACCCTGCACAGGCCCACAGCTACTCAGCAAGCATAACCAGCCTAGAAGGATAATTCTATGCCCGGGACTCGCGGACATTCCCAATATCCCACCTTCTATGTTCTAGAGTCAACAAGGCCTCACAGGACCACAAGGGTAAATAAAATATATCGGCAAGTACTACAAGCAACGGAGGAACAAAAGTAGGCGGACATGAATAAAGCGGTCGAGGTCTATGGTGCCAACCTAATAAACCAACCCAAGGATGCCCATTAATACAATTTTATCTGATATATTCTAAGTCTAGGGAGTTTAAACCGTAACCTACCTGTCGTCCGATGACAAGCTTGAACCTCTCCGAAAAAAAACTCCAACACGAAATCAAACTTGAACTCGGGCTTGAATAACTTGACGTAGATAATTAATTTTCTTCCGAAGATCAAAATATAGCGCCACAATAACTCTTCTTTAACATATGCGTACATATATTTGTATGAAGCATGTTTAACAGAAAAGAGGCTATACTACTCACCATGCAAAAGTGAATGTGAAAATGGAAGAAACATATATGTCAAGTCTACCTTTAGGATTAAATGCTAGAATAGTTTTAATAAAATAATATTATATGCCATGTATTAGACACCTAATAGCTACAAATATGTTGGCTTCTTTGCCTCACCTCCACGTGTTGTGGAGGTGGCAACATTTTAATTATTTCCATCCCGTTATGTATGTATTCGGGTATTGAATAAATTCGTTGTAAAATAAATATAACTTTTTAAATATACCATAATTAATAGAAAATCATTTCAAATAAAACCTACTATATTATAATAATAATTTTTAACATAACTAAATTTACTATCTCCGTTAAAATAATACAATGTATAAAAACCTTATAAAATAAATACATACACAATTATATCATAACAAAAGTATTTTTCATACACATTAGAATACTTTAAAAAGTTAATAAAAAATATAACTTAAAAATAAAATATTTTCAACTATACGCGCGGTGCTAATAAAATTCTTATACGTGCGATGCTAATAAAATTCTTAAATTTAGGTTCGCAATACACCATCGCACAATTTTGATACTCAAGAACTCTCTTGGAACCCTCCCTTATGTTTTCTCACTGTTTTAGAACTGAAATGGCATTTTAAAATGTGAAGTTGAGGCTTAAAATCGATCTTGACCCGACCCGGTTCGCGACCCGATTCGCGACCCGGTTTCTGCCAGACAGTCCGCGGTAAAACAGTCATAAATTTTTACTCCGAGATCAGTTGGACGTGAGGTTTTGTGCGTTGGAAACTAGACTTGTAGACCTTCAATTTGGTATTTTGGGGGACTTCTAACTCTTTATGTATTGAGAGAAAATCTCTGAGACATTTTTTACCCAAAGTTCAGAAAATTTATTAAAGAAACTTACGATAACTTTTGCCGACTTGCTTGACTTCAAAACTTATCATACGACCAAACAAATGGCCCCGGCACTGAAATACCGGTCCCGAAAAGCCTTAAATGACTTGGGGCCGCTACAAACAAGCTCTAACGGTACAAGGAAAACGTATACATGGAAATAGCCGGAAGGGTCATTACATCTTGTGGAATGGTACACAAACATTTGTACTTTTATTTGAGGGGATCCAGGGCATTAAGGAAATATTTCCCTTCTTTCATACTCCAGATCATGCAGTAAAACTGTTCCTTAAGAAACTTTTGCAGATTTGTGCATTTATCCAATTCCTTCCATCATGACTCATCTTTGAGGTGGTGGAAATAGATATGTTCAGATTCCTATCAGAGAAATACTCTCAGATAGAGTAACCAGAAAGTTAAGAGACTGAACAAGGGCTTGAGAGGAGCGCACTAGTGCATTTAGTCTATCGATTCAAAAGCATGTACCCTCTTTCACTCATGCAGTTGAGCCTATAGCAGGATGTGTTCTCAGACCCCCTTCCAGAAACTTTACTACAAATGATGCCTTAGCCAAAAAGTATGGTTCTCTAAGCCTTTGGGTAGTACAGTGCTCAAGAGTTAGTGTGAATTGAGATGTTATGGGCGATAAGTAGCAGAATTACCCCAGAGCTAGGTGTATGAATTCAGAAGTGTAATAACCATAAGATTGGGATACTGATGGACGGAAGTCTATAGCCATAGTTATCTTAGATCATGTATGAATTAGGTAAAGAAGATTCCTTAATGGTAGGAGGGTAGATGTGTATCCAGAATAGTATGTTGTGGTATGGTGTTCAAATATTCTATGGTGCTATGTGTGACTAGTTTAGAATTCGCAGGTTGCTAACTAGGGAGAAGGATAGGTGTATATTATATGTGTTCTCAGAAATGAATTTAGGAGATTACAGATAGACGATGTTGAGTTTCTTAGTAAGGTTTTAATTCAGTTGGTTTGAGTGGATTAGAACTTAGAGATGTGATGTTAGTAGATGAATAGGCAAAGGCCATATTGCTAAGTGTCAGAAGAAGTGGTTAGGTGCACCAGTAAGAGTATGAGTCCTCTAGTGATAGCCTTAAGGGTAAAGAGGAAGCTAAGAGATGCCTCATAAGCAGACCTACCAAAGGTATAGCATCTTCAGTTGAAACCTATCAGGGAAAGTTTAGCATCCAGGAGTACAGTGATATTCCTACCTTACCACGGTTAGTTGATTATAGTCTTGTTTGGGAGAGAGATCCACAGACTTACAAGAGTGACTCTTGAGCTATGGGGGAGATGATAGAATAAAGAACCAAGTCGAGTATTGCAACTCAACTAGTATAGAATTCTAGTAAGAGCTATGATGGTATATCGATCCATTCTTATTCCAGAGGATTTCCTAGTACCTTAGTTAAGATGACACTCTACTCAGATGTATTTGTTCCATACTCATGAACAAGTTCATACATTCTATACAGATTCAAGTTCATGCTCAGCTCCTAGAACAGACAGAAATTGCTCCAGATAATGATTCTAGTCTTACTCTATGATTCTATGAATTCTAGCTTTATGCCATGAGACTCGTTATTTATGTAAACTCATTACTCACAGTATGATCAGTTCTATGTACTCAGTCCAGTCTTTAAGATATGACTTGATGGATAATGAAACCATGTTACATCATGTATATGCTCAGACAAGATTTCTTGTACAATTTGTGCTTATGATTTCCTTACTCTAACAATGCTTCATATGTCCAGAATGTTAGACACTCAGGCCCTTGCACTTAACTTCTCAGACCTCATTTTGAGTGGCTAGATCATGCTAAGTGTAAGTTTAGACTGATCAGTATTCTTTCATGCGTGATGCTCATACTCTCACTTTACTCCTTTCGTGATATTGGCCTATGTTGTCATAGGTGTTAGTTGAGGGAGCTAAGTAGTAGAGTAGATGGAAGTAGTAGATTTTTTCCTTTTTGGTGTACTTGTTCCACCTTAGCTTATATGTGTGGATGAGTTGCGAGGTAAGTATTATTCATGTGTAATAGTTAGATGAGGATTTTTAGTATGTCTATTTGTAGAAGTTATTGAAGTTGCAGCTTCTAGATATGCTAGGGAAGAGGATAAAAGTCTCAGATAGTGTCAGCTACAAAGAAATCGTAAGATGATCATAGTAGTAGGCTTGAATGTTGTGATGAAATATATGTGGGCCTTTGTTTTGCACGACTACATAGACCAGTTATCATGTTGGATATTTAGTTTCATATTCCATCTGTGTTCTTATGCTCTCTGTATGCATACAAGTCTCACAAATTCAATTCAGTTCATATTTCAGTCAGAAATCAGTTATCATATCAGTATTCCAGCTTTTAGAACTCATTCAGTGGGATTCTAACCCATTCCCTACAATCCCAGCCTAGTTAGTCTTCATTCGAGGATGAATGATTCCAAGAGGGAGATATTGTAACACCCCAAAATTCTAAGCTAAGACCCGAACCACTTTCCATAGGAGTCATGATCAATTCCCTAGTGTGGGAAGAGTTTTGAATGCAAATCATGTTCATAAGAAACTCCTATCAAAAAGTTAAGACGAAAGCACCTCAACCAAAGAAGTTTTCATGTAAGAGTAAACTAGGGTTAACTTCAAATGATCATAGCTCCTAGAATATGAGGAGTTAGGTAGCCTAGTATCAACCAAATTAAAGGCCTTTGAGTCTTATTTCTAACGCCACTGACCGTGCGTTAATACGAGTCCAGAGTAAAACATTGTGACTATTTTAGTTTTAACTGACAGTCTAGAAATCAGGTGTGAACTGACATGCGAAACGTGAAACCTCATGTGCAAATCACATGTCTAACGCACATTGAGAAAATTCTGCCAACTTTCTGGAAGCAAGTCCAAATCACATGCGACCCGCAGATCTTCACGTGCGGTCACTTGTCAAATCGCATGTGGGCCGACGAGGACTTTTTAAAGTTGATTTTAATCTATTTTTCTTCATTCTTTTACCATTCTTTCAGACCTAGAACGTGTTTTCTCTCCTCCTATCCTCCTACTTCATCAAGTCAAGTCCTTCTCTAAGGATTTCAAATTTTCTAAATCAAATTTCGCCATCAAATTGTAAATTATTGATAGAAATCCTAACCCTTGACCATAGGATTTCAAGAAACGAATTCAAGAACTTCAAGAAGAGATTTCTTGATCATTCTTCAACCAAGTTAGGGTTCTTCAACTTCAGGCTCCAAATCCAAAGATTTCAACAAGAATGTTCTACAACCAGGTATGTGGGAATTCAGTAAGGGTTTAGTTCGGCCTTATGCCCAAAATCTCAGACTTTTCATTGAAATTTATGGTTTTAGAAACTAGGATTCTTACCCAATCATGATAAATTTTACAGAATTCAATCCTTATGATTTCTACATGATTTATATCCTATTTTAGAGGATTTGTACCTTGTTTTCAATGACTTGCATAAGCTTTTATAAGAACTTTAAGAAATCAAGAATGTAGCTTGAAATTGTAGTATTTTCATGAGAATCGGGCATATTCAGAATTTGACCTAGATTACTAGCATTTAGTTTCAAGCATGATATTAGTCAATTTTTAGTCTACAGGTTTTCTTCAAAACTTCTCATGATTTAACTTCCCCTTCAGAATTCAGTTCAGATTGTCAGCATTTAGTCTAAATAAGTTTAGGTTTTCTCATAATAATTTTGACTAAGGGTTTTGCTCCTAAATAAGTATGCATGATTTAGCAAGCTTCGACTTACCTTCAGTATGTTTTATAAGAATATGTTTTAAATATGGACTTTCAAGACATGCCATCAATGATGAAGAACTTAGTAGGCTTCATGATTAACATGGTATCCAGATATGCCATCAATGATTATAAACTTAGTAAGCTTCATGATTAGTATGACATCTAGACATGTCCATATGCTTTATGAACAGTTTTCAGTTATACAGTCTTTCAGAAATCATTCAGTTTAGTTAACTTCTGATACAACATTCCAGAACTCCAGTTTTAAAAGAGCTATTAGAATTCAGTTTGAGAGTAGTACTTAGCACCGAGTTGGACTAAGGTTCAGCATACCTAAAGTCCCAAAACTACGTGCTACCGTAGGTTATTTAGCCCCTTAGTTGGGCTTCATAACTAGTGATCACATCAGCCATGCCTTTATACCCTGGCAAGGTATATTGGGTCCTCTCGATAGGGCATATACATCGGACTCTATGTTTAGATCACGTGGTTTATGTCGGTTAAAAGACTTTCCCACAGAACTAGACTCAATAGTTATGTACTAGGCCCTCAGTTCAGTTTTACAGCTTCTAAATTACATTTTTCTAGAATATCCTTATATTTCATATTTTGTGCATAGTATGTTTGGGCCTGAGTACTACAGATTCAATTTATAATTTTAAACAGCTTATTGGTATTTTCAGCATACTTAGTTGGTTTATAGTCTATGTGTCTCACAGTTATAACTTAGAAATGCTTTATACTCTTTAGTAAAGAGCCCATGTTTTACAACGTTGACTTAATGCATTCTCAGATATCCATACTTAGTCCCACTTTCAGTTATGTTTCTAGCATAAACATGTTTTCAAAGTTAGTGTAGTATCTCACATTCTTAGTACATTCAAAGTACTGATTGCATACCTATTGTGCTGCATCCTTTTGATAATGCAGGTTTTAGCGCTAACTCCCAGGATCATGGACAGACAGATCGCAGCTTCCAGTCAGCAAGGAATGAGTTCTTCTTTTTCGAGAACTCCAGTGAGTTAGTAGTTGTAGTGGTTATTTCAGTTGTTATACATTGATTAAAAGTAGTTGAGAGTCATGTCCTGGATAACTGTGGTTCAATGTTAGTAGAGGCTTCATAGACAGTCAGTTAGTAGTATCATTTTTCAAATGAGTTGTATTTCAGTTTATAAAACTTCAGTTTATTACAGTACTCTTCAAGAGCTTAGCATATGTTTCAGCTTCCACATAATATTTTTTTCAATTATCTATTTCTATTTAGTTGCTCATAAAATATGCCAGAAAAAAGGGTTATCTTGGGATCACTTGTGGTCTCAGGTCCCGTGTTACGTCCAGGGTGTAGGCTCGGGGCGTGACACTCGATGGTCTTGCACATATCTTTATCTTTCTCTATCTGTTGTCTCTCAGAATCTGCCAAGGCATAAGTTGTGCGATCTTCCGTTACCTGATGACATCTATATGCAAATTTACATTAAAATATATAAAGAAAATCATAAGTATTAAAGAAAACCATAATCATAAGTATTAAAGAAATTAAAATCATAATCATAAGTATAAACAAATTTACATACTAATCCATATTCTCCCAATCTTCGTCCTCACTTATTTCTTTTTCATCACTCTCTCATTCTTCCTCATCAATTATTTTATTTTCATTGTCCCATTCTTCCTCCTCAGTTATTTGTCCCTCAAAATTTGCAATGGCAATCAACTCATCATCATAAACTTCTTCTAATATGTGTTGAGGATGTTCTAGATTGTTTTCCAACTCAGTATCCACTGCTTGATGAACAACTTCGACATCATTCTGGTACGCCACATCTAGCACATTCTCAATCTCAATCCTACCCACATGCGTAGTTTTTTTATGACCACCCACCAATCAACCTTATCTCCGCACAATGGATATAGAGCGTAATACACATGCTTAACATTTTTGCAAAGATAAAAAGATCATAGAGACCATGTTGTCTCATGTGCTTTACTTCAATTATATTATGTTTTTGATTCACCCTGGTACCTCTATGTAAAGGATCAAATCACTTGCACCGAAATAACACTATCTTTTTTTTTTGGCCAATAAGGATACCTAACTTCAATAAACTCCTGTATGATACCATAATATTCAACAGTTTGGCCATTACCATCGACATCACCTTGAATTCACACTCTACTATTATTAGTTTTCTTATACATAGAAACTTCTTCAGTTTGAGACTCGAAACCATTCACACAATACTTAGTCATTGTCTGAATTTGACTTTCAGTCCCAAGTGCAACATCTTTCACCAATTGTGGATATTCAACAGTATTATGTTCATAAAAAATCTACAAATTATATTTTAGTAAATGAGTATATTATACCTGTTGATTCAATATTAAGCGTAAATGAGTAATGAGCTTTTATACACTTACATATTTTCTCAGCCAATCGAAAAAGTTCATATATATGGTATCATTACCCCATATACTTATGAATTTACTGTTAAGTATACATTGAGATATTTCGTTAGTTTAACACTTAGTATTTAAATTCATGCAATTCAATAACACAATTCAACAAGACTTACTTAAGATATGATTGAATCTTGGGACAATTGAACAAAATATGTGTCACAGTTGATTGCTCTTCAATACTAGTGAAACCTCGCCTTTGACATTTTTTAGATCCTCGCCTTGGTTGATTAAAAATTAAAATCGGTTCAAACATAGGATCACCATCACCGTCATCATTGCGATTGACCCTATTTCTCCTACATAGCACTTCATTCCCAAAGTAGTAAGAACTAAAATGAGCAGTTTCTCGTGCAAGATAAGCTTTATAAATTGATCCTTCGATCTTTCCCCTTTGCTTAATAGTTTGTTTGCACTTTCCAATTGCCCTATATAATTGCATGTTAGGTAATTAATATAATACATTTAAGAAAAAATAACAAAAATAATAAAGGGTCATTACCTCTCGAATGGATACATCCACCTTGTTTTAACTGGGCCCCCAAGGAGTGCCTCTTCTATAAGGTGAACTGAAATATGCTCCATCATATCAAAAAAGCCACATGGAAAGATCTTCTCCAACTTAGTGGTGATGAAAGGAATATTTTGCTGCATCCTTTCCAAGCTACTCTCCAACAAAGTGTTAGAACATAAATCTTTGAAGAACACACTTATATCTGTGATTGGTTTTTATATCTTGTCGGGAAGGTGGCTAAATGCGATAGAAATCAAAGTTTCCATGAAAACATGACAATCATGGCTTTTCATACCAATCAATTTTTCTTCATCCATATTTGTCCTCTTTTCCAAATTCGAAGCGTAGCCCTCGGGCATTCTCAAATTCTTTACCCACTCAAAAATTTGTCATTTCTCATCCATTGTGAATAAAAAACTCGCCTTGGGCATAACCACTTTACCATTCTCCTTTTCTGCAATCACAACTCCTTTCTCCTACAATATTCCTTTAAGTCCATTCTAGCTTTTGAATTGTCTTTTGTCTTGCCCTTAACATCCATCAGTATGTTGAACAAATTATCAAAATATTTTTTTTCAATGTGCATCACATCAAGATTATGTCGTAGAAGATTATCCTTCCAATACGGTAACTTCCAAAATATGCTTTGTTTGGTCCAATACCAAATCGTCTAGAACTCTCTCCGAAATCTATAATTTTAGGCAACTGACTAACTCTCTCCCAAATATGATGTCCTGAAAGTGATGGAGGTGGCAGATCATTTTCAACCTTATTCTTTCTGAATGCTTTTTTATCTTTCTAAACTCGTGGTCCATTGGCAAGAACTGACGGTGAAAATCAAACCATCAATTTTTGCCCATGCTTTAAAGTGAATGCTTTAGAATTTTTCATGAAATGTGGGCAAGCTAAATTTCTAGCAGTCATCCAACCATACAATATTCCATACGCAGGAAAATCATTAATAGTCTACATTTAAGAAGCATGCATAGTAAGATTTTGCTTAGTTGATATATTGTATGTCACTACACAGTCAAACCACAATTGTTTTAGTTCATCTATCAATGGCTGCAGATAGACATCAATTAAACTTTTTGGATTACGGGGACCCGGGATGATATAACTTAGAAATATGTAGGGATTTTTCATACACATTTCAGGCGGGAGATTATACGGAGTAAGAAATACAGGACAACAAGAATAAGGTGTGACATTATTTGAGAATGGTGTGAAACCATCTGCACACAATCCCAATCTAACATTTCTTGGTTCTCTAGCGAAATCAGGATATGTTCTATCAAAATGCTTCCAAGCTTCTCCATCTAATGGATAAGACAAGACACCCTGTGACCTTCTATTTTCACTGTGCCATCTCATATGTGGGGCAGAACTCATCGAAGCATACAACCTCTTTAACATAGGTATAAGAGGTAGATAATGCATCACCTTAATTGGAACCATCTTTCCACCGAAGTCCGCTTATACTGAGCATGTCCACAAAACTTATAATTGTCAACATGATCATCATACTTATAGAACAATATGCAACCATTTACACAACAATGAATTCTATCATATGACAATCCTAACTTGGAAACCAATTTCTTTGCTTCATAGAAATTTTTAGGTATCTTCAACTCTGGATTATTAGCTACTTCCCCCATAAGATCAACTACAGAGTCCACAAGAGTTTGAGGAGCACTCCAATCTGATTTGATACTCAATAGTTAACTACAATTGACAAAGCAGAATGCGGATTCCCTTCACATAATAGACGATTACCCTCTTGTAATTGATTATAAAAGCGTTTTGCTTCTTCATTATGAGCTAATTCTAAATACTGTTCGGGTTCCATCCCATCTTGAACCCCGAAAGCAGCATTAACCATTTCATGCACTCTATCGTGTTCAACTCAATAATCTTGAGACCTATCATGTTCAACCCTATTATATTCATTCATAGGCAGCGAATTGTAAAATTTATCATTCAACCCATCTTTCTCACCATGATCAACCCACACAAAATATCTAGGCTTAAATCCATTACGATAGAGATGAACCATAACTGTATCTGGATTAAAAAACTTCATGCACCGGCATAGACTACAAGGACACCTAACTACACCATGACTTTAATAGTTGTCTAGTGACATTGCATGCTCGATAAAACCTCTAACTCCGTCATAAAATTCATATTTAATAGGGACACCATTTTCATAATACATATTATACATCCATAAATGATGATCCATCTATAAAAATATAATGATTCAATTATAAATTAGACTCATTGACGTTCATAACATAAACTAAAGTTGAAAACTAATTCAAGATTATAACTTAACAATGTAAGCTAGTTTAAAATTTCCAAATTCACTATCAAATTCAACAACCTAAATTCAAAACTAACACTAATTGACCTAAAGTTGAAAACTAATTCAAAATTATAACCCAACAATATAAACTAATTTAAATTTCCAAATTCACTATCAAATTCAAGAACCTAATTCAACAACCTAAAGTTGAAAACTAATTCAAGATTATAACCCAACAATATAAAGTAATTCAACATTTTAAAATTCACTATCAAATTCAAGAACCTAACAACAACCTAAAGTTGAAAACTAATTCAAGATTATAACCCAACAATGTAAACTAATTCAAAATTTTCAAATTCACTATCAAATTCAAGAATCTAATTCAACAACCTAAAGTTGAAAACTAATTCAAGATTATAACCCAACAATATAAACTAATTCAGAAATTCTAAATTCACTATCAAATTCACTATAAAATTCAACAACCTAAATTAAAAACTCACACTAATTAATCTAAAGTTCAAAACTAATTCAACATTATAATCCAACAATATAAACTAATTTAAAATTTTCAAACTCACTATCAAATTCAAGAACCTAATTCAACAACCTAAATTCAAAACCAACACTAACCTAAAGTTGAAAACTAATTCAAGATTATAACCAAAAACTAACAATATAAACTAACAAACTTAAAAAAACTTAACTTCAAGGAACCAATTTCAACATAAAATTCAAGAATCTAATTCAAGATCCTAATTCAAGTTAAAAAAAGAACCTAAAGTTGAAAATTAATTTAAGAACTTAATTCAAGAACCTAATTCAAAATTTTCAAATTCACTATCAAATTCTCAAAGTCAACTTAAAATCAAGAGCCTAAGGCATTTACTATGCTCACAAATTGTAAAATCAAATTCAAGTTCAAAGTTTTCAAATTCAACCTAAAATCAAATTCAAGTTTACAAATTCAATTATATGAATTCTAAAATATTCATAGCCATTCAAGGTTCACAACTAGCAATGTTCATAATCTAACACTAACTTAAAATAATTTCAAGATTCGAAACTAACAAACTTGCTAATAACAAAAAATATCAAACAAACCCTAACTTAAAATTTTAAATACTACTAATTCAAGTTATAATCTTCATAATAACTAACAATATTCTTAATCTAATATTAACCTAAAATAAATGCAATGTAATTGAAAAAAAAAGTAAAAAATCTAACCTTGAAGTTTAAATTAGCCATAACCCGAAAATTAATAATGAAGGAGGAAGGAGGCGGCGCGGTGGCTGGAGGAGGTGACGGCGGCGGCAGCAGCAGTGAGGGGTGTGGAGGCAATGTGTGGAGGCAATGGCAGATAGAAAGAGAGAAGATAAGAGAAGAGAGGAAAATGGAGGAGTGACCCGATCTAGGTCACTATATTTTTTAAAAAGTGACAGACATCATCGCTTTTGTTCATCGCTTTTTTTAAAATGAGTTGACTAACATTTGATCAAAAAGCGACGGACAAAGCAATGTTGTCCGTTGCTTTTAACTTTAAAAAAATAAATAAAATTCATAATATATTATATATTATATATATATATATATATAATATATATATATATATAATATATATACAACGTCATTATTTTAAAATAAAATTTTCTTTTTTCTAATTATTGCGACACTGTCCGTCACTTATATTAAAAAATAAATATAAATTATATATAATAACAATATTTGCGAAAAAATCTTCAAAAAAAGGTGATGGCACATGAGACGCTGTCCGTCACTTTTATAAAAAAATAAATATAAATTAAGAAAATAGCTTTTGCCGTCGTTTTTTTGTTCGTCTCTTTTTGAGCTATTTTTAGTAGTGGGAAGTGTGCCTGGAAGATTGGAGATTGAGGAGAGAGCACCAAATTTCTATCGCCAGATAGTGGAGATGGGATGGCTTCCCTTTGTGCAGGTTCCAGAGAAAGTGAATGAGAACTAGGTTTGGGAGTTCTGCGCTCATATTCCCAAAATTAACTGGAACCGCCCCGACCGTATCATTTACGTACGGGGTGAGCACGTAGGGGTATCCACTGCAAACATTAATGCAGCCTTAGGGGTACCAAACTATGATGAGACAGAGTACTGGAGACAGTGGGCTTCTCCCGACAGGCATCAATGGATGGTGAGGGTGCTCGTGGAGGAGGAGCACAAGGATTGATCCCTTGGGTTAGGCACCATACGGGGATCACTAGCCTTCACTTTACCTTGGATGCACGTAGATGGTTACAACTGGTGGCTAGGAGGGTCTGCCCTTCTAGCAATACTTCAGACGTGGTTTTCACTTGGGCTCTTATGGTTGCTTGCTTAGTGAAGAGAGTGCGAGTGAATGCGGGGGCACGAATCGTGGTGAAGTGTAAACATTTCATGCAACTATACACCAAGGATTTTCCTTTCCCTTCTCTTATCTCTACCTTGTGCAGGCGAGAAAATGTGCACGTGGAGCATACTGACTGTATCAGTCTCATTGATCAGCCCTTTGACCTTTTAAAGGTGGAGGGCTCCTCTAGTTGCATCCAGAAGAAAAGGAAGGTGGGGTCGAATAAGGGAAGAAGCAACGGTCAAGCCAGTAATGGGGTAGGGACTAGTCTGACACCGAGTGCAGTGACCTTAGAGTCACTTGGGGTTGATATGGTGGTATTGAAGGCCATGATGGAGGGAATAACATTAGTTCAATTGAAGACAGTGCCTCCTCCAGCCCCTGGACCTTCAGGCGAAGCAAGTACCTCCATTCCCCTTTCCTCATATGAGACCCTGGCTTAGACACAGTTAGAGCTTCAGGAGGAGCTAGATGCAGAGAGGAAGAATGGGCCCTCTCGGGATAAACTGATGGTGAGGATGTGGAAAAGGATCAAGGCCCTCGTCAAAGGTTCTCTTCTAGGCAAGAAGATCACTAAGGTGACTCGGGAAGATGTTCATGAGTTCTCATTTCTCAGTAGGTCTATTGAGGACGAGTTTAGCAGTTTGAGTGTTGGGAGTTGATTAAAGTACCCCTTACCCTTACCCCCTTTTCATTACTGCTTTTGGTTGACCATGAGGGATCTTGTTAGACAATTTTTTTACTTTCACACACCTTTGGATAATTTCTTTTGTTTCTGTTTGTTTTTGGATTTACAGTGTAATTGGTGGCACTCTTTGGACAAATGGCCTTGTTTGTAGGCCGGAACTTTTATGGTATAGACTTTGTTTGCACTAATTTGTTAGAAATGTGCTTCGCATGAGTAAAGTCCCAAAATAAGGGAGGAAAAATGAAGGTACTATTTTGCACCCTTCATTGTGACAAATGTCGCTTTGTTGCGATAGACTCCTGCTCGTTGATATGGGCCCTTTCTTCATCATAATGGACCCCTGCGATGAGCAGTCCATTTGTCATGATGAAGGCTAGGGCAGAACACTGCTATAACTGGAAAAATTTCAAAAATTACTCATTTTCATACAAGCCTATTCCTTGCTTACTTTTACGCATGAATAGACAATGATGCGAGTAACTCACGAGCTTTCTTAACTCTCATCTCATATCGACCTCATTATTACCTTAACAATTTTAGACTCTACTTTTACTTAAGCATGCAATAATAAAATCACGGTCCCACATTATTTAGACTTCAGACACACCACTAACTACACATAGTCACATAAGTAAGATATTATCAAGACTCCTAGTGAGATACCAATTGGAATTAACTAGATACCAATTATAATTAACTAGATACCAATTTGTTCCACCCCACCACAGACTAGTCGCGTCAATATACTAATTGGAATCAGCCAAATACCAATTGAACTCAACCAGGAAGACAACAGACCTGAACAACACGATAGGAAAGAAGAAAGTGAAACCACACCTAGATGTTGCCATAACTTCTTGTAGATTTGATGTGGACATCAAAACACCAATATGTAGGACTGTATTTTGACATTGCTCTTATACTTGGGAGACTGATAACCTGGGATCTGATACCAACTGTTACAACCCAAAACACGATGGGACCATGCAAGCACCTACTCTAACATATCCAAATAGGAAGACCCTAAAACCACCTAACCTTTAACATACAAGAGTCTTTTTAAGCAATTTCAACCCCAATGATATAAAAAGCAGATGTATAGATCTCAAAATTTATTAGATAGTTAATAACATATGGACTGCAAATTATACAAGTTACTATAATTCCCCCCAAGATCTAGTCTAATCCTGTACAAGATCTATTAAAGAAAGTAAATGACAAAAGAGACTCTTCAATTAAAGCTCGAACTTCAGCCAACCCTGTCACACATCTACACCAAAGTTGTAGCAAGAGTAGCATTAATACAACCACACATACTGGTAGGTATCACCAGCCGACCAAGATTAGTGCATATAATTATATAAATAGAAATAAAGGCTAAATATATATAACCACTTCAACATACAATAAGATAATTCTATAAGTAGTTATCTATAACTGCTCCTTACTCATCCCCGGTCATCTACTCTTCAGTCTAGAACTCGGGTATCCTCTAACCTCTACTACTTTCCTCCTGTTCACATCTAGTATTGGTTACATGACTAGGCCTAGTGGTAAGGCATTACCTTCTACCCAAGTTTACCCAGCGACTATCAACCTAATAGGTCATTCGATCTTAGGTCCTCATAGTGTGCCCATATACATCTAAACTCATTGAAGACTACTTACAGACATTCACCAATGTATTCAAGAGGGGACTAAGTTTATCTACTCCTCACTCATCAACAGATTTAGTAATTACAGACCCTACTCATAACCGCAAGGCCACCTCATACAACTAACCACAAGGAAATACAACAAAGCATATAACAATAATGCGATAACATATGCAGTGATTAATGCAAGAATGTGAACACAAAGGGTATAGGTCTTATTTCTGCCTACTAGCTCAGGTACACAAATGGTATGGGTCTTATTTCTGCCTACTAGCCCATACCTGAAGGGGACCCTAGGTATCCATGTATCATACCAGCATGGTGTTTGCTCCATATAGATCTTACAGACCCTAATTAATGCAACTAGGCTTGGGGCCTGTATCTAGCAGATATATGCATATGTGTATATATAATCACGGTGCCCAAGACACTAATCATACTTAGTCATTTCAGTTCAATTATCACTTTTTGCTTATTTAGCCTATTCACACAAGAACAACAGGAAAAGCATATACAATACAACCACATCCGAAGACCACTCACAGGTTATTCAATCTCACTGCTAACATGAACTAAGGTGAGTCTTAACTCTGATTCAACACAGTGCCTACCAACTTTTACTAGGCTCACCCGCCACGCTGGTGGGTTTTACACTTCTATTTAGGCCTGACCAACCATTCCCTCCCCCTTACAACACTATCATCAAGTTTATATATCCAAACACAAGGTCATAACTTGGCTTGGCCTTATTACTAACCTATTACTCATGACTATGGGACTTTTGCGTAAGCAATTCTTATTATTCCTTATTCAAGTCCCACTCCTGGAACATAACCAATAATTCAATCTACTAAGGGCTTCAAAGATACTAAGATAGAGTTTCAACCACCCCAATTAGGCACCAAACTTATCATAGTTTAATTAAGAATCATACTGAGCTTATTCTTCTTATAGGTTGGATTCCCTATGGTTCAGATATCACCTAGTTATCAAACACAAAGTTTAAGTCTCAATTATTACATCTTTGGATCTGTCTACACACATAACTCACCATGCACATAATTATTCACAAACCAAGCTTATTAACTACATTCAGCTATTACCATATAAAATTTGTGCCCGAAGGCCTAAGCATGTTGTGTCCATCAATTTGTATACAAGGAAAATTATTACTAATCAAGTCTTGCTACTATTTAACCATAACCTACCTTGAATTTTGAGTTGCTTCCATGATGAGTGCAACTTGCATGTCGTTCTTGACCTAAGAATATTGAAGGAATGGTCACTGTGATGGGGAGAGGAATCCCACCCTTTTTCTAAAAGCTCCCCCTTACTTCTCTTGCTTTCCTAGGGTTAAGAAAGAGCTGGGACATTTTAGGAGAAGGCCTCCTTTTGGAAAAGGGTTGAAAGGCTGAATAGACTAAATATTGGATTCTATCCCGTGTGTTTATCATGATGAGAGATATTCCATCATGGAGGTCAATCGCGATGAGACCCTTTGTTGTGATGAACCATCGTAAAGAGCTCTTGCTTGTCCTAATGAAGGATGCCGATAACTTGTCCTAGACCGCAATCCATGCCCGAGGTTTATTAAAACACCCTTAAAATTAACCCCACGATTTTAACTCACACCATTCTAAACCAAAAATATTAATCTGATAAATTTATCGCAACTTTGAAATAACAATAGGACGAATCATTATACTACCTCAACCCTTTCTTTGCATGGAACTGTGGACTCAAACCACCATTAATCAACAAGCTATATTTCACTATGATAACATATTCCATCACTAGGTCCACCAACTTTGTGGGATCCTAAATTCCAGCAATACCATCCTAAAAATGGACATTTTGTTGAGTCATATACTTTTTAAATGTCCACCTTTACAATACATCTAGGTGACACTCCTTTCTGATAGTAGCCCTTGATCAATTCATGCGTAATCAATACATTGTCTAGGATATTATTACCCTCAATGAAAGCTGACTGAGATGAGCTTACAATATAGTCAACTACAATGTTTAGCTTAGCCATCCCGTCAGTATCTTTGCTATGGGTAGTGCAACAAGTAATTCACATGTACTCTTTAACATATGATAGGTGTAGTTACTTTAGGTACAAGTGTGATAGTGGTTGTGTTTACACCTTTCAACAATTTTTCATTCTCAAAAAACTGTAACACCCCTTTAGTAACTTTTTTCCCCTAGTATTTCCCAGTAAGTCATAAAAAATTCTACATTATAGGCATCAATACCTGGTCTCTTGTCCACTAATAGGTCCTTCATTGCTTGTACCACATCTTAACAAGTCACTGGTTGCAGGACCTATTGTTGTTATTGTTCAATTGCAAGATCTATACAAGGCATTGTTGATTCTTCTTGCCCCAACAAATTCTGAAAGAAATAGAGAAACTCTTATTGTATCTGTTTTGGATTAGTCAGCTTAGTCCCCCATTATATGTAATAGATACTATTATGTTCCTTACTTGCCTAGATTTTATGTGGGCAAAGAAGAACCTAGAGTTCTTGTATCCATGCGTAATACATATATCCCTAGACTTTTGCTTTAATACCCTCTCATTGACACATTACCATTTCTCTAGTGCTTGTACTGTTTCATTTTCTTCATTGATCAAGTCTTGGTTAAATAGATCTATTTTCATTTCCTCTTGTATCTCCCATTTGGATCAGTTTCTTATCTATTAAGGGAAATTTCCTTTGAAACTGTCCTAATTTATGGGCTAAGATATGCAATTTTCTTCATGTTTTATATAGGGTATATCTAGGGATCTGTTGCTTCCACACACTAACCACCAATGCTTTAAAGTTATCCTGCTATATAGCCACATTTAGGAGTCTAAAAGGCTTCCTCACATTAGTGTAGGTGACCAAGTTGTTCATCAAGATGGGGGAGTGATCAATTATTAGGTTCTAAGAAATTAGCCTCCATGTAGTTGTACTTGTGGAACCTCTCTTGGTTACCAAACAGCCAGTCAATATAAGAGTAGATCCTAGCATCTGTATCTCTCGTATTGCACTATGTAAGTTGTCTTCCTCTTCTAAGCATTTGGCCACCCTATCCTCATATGATATCACAATATTATAGTCACCCAGTGTAATGACTTTCTAGGTCATTTTCTCGGGTTTCATGCTTTTTTTTTGTTTCGAGCTTTCCCACAGTGGCTATTGGTCATTTATGACTTATCGAGACTGGTAGTTTGTTTCCCAAAAATTTCTCTCATGTTTTAATCTCTTTTCCTTGTTTTGAAACTCTTAAAGCTAAAAAAGTTAACTTTGGTTAATATTCGTAGAAGACAACCTCGAATGGAAATTTTGTCAGCACTATTAGCTTTGTAGAATTCACTTTGGGCTAGAGAGACATTTTGTTTGAGTCCCGAGGCTTCCAGACTCATTTTGGGTTATTGAGTTACTTTTGGCTAAAAGTTGGTTTTTGAATATGGGGCTCACTTTTCATCAAAATGATCTCTGTTGGGAATTTTGTCAATTCTGCTGAGTCTAGAATGTCATTTTTAGTAGGGTAGCATAGTTCATTTGCATATACGGGACCTCAGATGAATCCCGAGGGTCCATCCGTGACTTTTTGAGTTGTAAAATTTACTGGTTTTGCTGTTGTTGTTGCAGGGTCACTTAACCCTTCACCTTTGCAGAGAGGTTACCACCTAAGCGAGTGTGTGTATATGACATACCTACCGCATTCGCGAAGAAGGGTCCAGGTGACCCAACCCAAATCTTTCTCCATGTACGCGATAGAAGGGTCGCCTATGCATGCCCACAAATGTGGTGGGGTCCTCGCCTACACGAAAGAGGACCCCTGGCACCTATATATTATTTTAACTTTGGTTTCTCCTTCAAAACTTCTAATTTCCTCCATTAAAGTAGAGCTTGGGAGCTAGTTTGGAGCAAGTGTTCAACCCAATTATTCCTGGTAAGTTCATCATTATCCCCCACTCTTTTTTTTTTGGTAATTCGTGTTTTTCACCTCTAAATTCCCGTCAAATTCCTTGCTTTGATTCATTGATTAAGAGAACCTTTGGGGATGTTTCGGACCCTAAAATGAGTTTTGTTTGTGCTCAAATATTGGGCATGAGTTTAGAAATCTGCTACAAATGTAATTATAATTTTAGTTTTTTTTCATTTCGTGAGACTCGAGGGTCATTTTCCGATCCAATTTCTGGCTTGAAATTTTGTATAGCAATATGGGCGTCATTTTTCACATCTTAATATATAGATTGTGTTTATGATAGCATGGTAGCATTCCGAGTCTATCCAAATGGGGAAGTCACACTATTGATGGTTCATGCTTGCAGTTTGGCCCCGAGGTAGATTATAATTTATTTCTCTCAAACCTGGTTAAGTTAGATTGTATATGTTATAAGATGCATGACTGTTAGGATAGGTTTTATGTTAGAATTAGGCTTAAATCCTGTCTTTTGCTTATTTTGGCCATTTTTGGGACCGTAGAATAATACTATCATGCTTATCCTTAGTTTAGGAGCTTGTAGCCTTGTTGTTTCTAGCCTAGAATCCCTAGAGTATTTTAAGGAGGTTTTAGAGGTAGAGTAGGTGCCTTGGTTTGCTTTCATGTTATAGTTCTATTTTCCATCTTGATTTACCGTTATTGTGTAACTATGAGCCCGAGGCCATAGCTTAGACTGAACGGAGTTCCAGGTAAGTATCTTGTTTGAAGGGTACCATTGCCCTATGTTTGATATATATATTCCTATATTTACTTGGGTGTTGTATTGCATATATTCATTCCTGCGATCATAAACTTGGCACATAACTAGGTTTTCTAAGAAAGAATGGTTAGTTTCGACTTATAAAAAGGTTTTTCACTGTTACTATGCATCTCGATTTTCAAAAAGGATTTGTACTACCTTACAACTGATTTCAAATTTAAAAGCTAAAATTCCTCCCTTTTTACTGATTTAATTTCTGTGTAGAGCATTCTTACTCATTGCATGTTTGATGTTGGGATTCCAGACTTATTTTTACTTATTGCATGTTTGATGCTAGGATTCTAGACTCATATTTGCTTATTATATGTTTGTTACTGGGATTCCAGACTCATATTTACTTACAGTTTATCCGATGTTGGGATTCTGGGCTTATGTTGCATCGGTCGCATTCTGCACCGCATCCATCTCATGCTGCACCACATTCTATGTTGATTGATTTTACTTTAAATGCCTGTTTTTCCATATTATTATTAGCTTCACCATCTATTAGATTATGACTCATTTTATTTGATAACTAGATTTAGCTGGATCCCTGTAGCTAGATTACTTTCCTGTATTATATATATATATATTATCTTTCTGAGCTAGGTCATTCTATGATGCCTACTAGATACCCCATGCTTTGGTACTCATACTACACTCTGCATCTTCTTTTAATGCAGCTCCTAGTATGAGCCACCCTCAGTGACCATCTATTTATTCATGCCCAGCTGTTGTTTTGATTGTGATGAGCTCCTAGGCTTTTAGAGACCTTTACTGCTTTCCTTTTGCTATTTCTGTCTATATTTTGTACTTTGGATAGACAGTGTATATTGTATAACTTATTTCTGTACTTTAGGTGCTCTTGTACCGGTGACACCAGGTCTAGGGTTGATTCTTGTAACTAGGTTCATATATGCCCGTCACTTTGGGGTCACTTTTGTATATTTATTACTGTGGGTATGTATCTATATTGTTGGCCCCTATCTTGTATGTTTTCTCTTTCGCTTCCCTTATTTAAATGCTTAGTTGTATTATCGTATTCTCTGGTTGGCTTGCCTACTAGGGGGTCTTAGTAGGGGCTATCACATCCTGATTTCCGGTCATGATAGAGTAGTATCATAGCATTAGGTTCACCAGTCTTACCAGTACAAGAGAAAAGTTTATAGTAGAGTCTCGTGGATCGGTATGATGACATTTATATCCTATCTCCGGGAGACTACAGGGCATTCCTAGGAAAGATTTCATCTTGTTTGATCCTTTATCGTGTGTCCTTGACTTTATCAACTTCTAAATACTTGTTGCTTTACTTTTTCTCAGATGTTTTGGATGAGATCAATGGCAGGTGAGGACGAGGCCCATGCGTCTACAGTTAGAACCCCAGCTAGGGGATGGGGTAGAGGTTAACCCAGAGGTCGAGGTAGGGGATGGACTGCGGCGCCATCTCAGGCCCAGACTAGGTTACCATCGCTAGAGCCAGATATTGAGATTAAGGATGTGCATTATGAGCCAGAGGGTATGGGGCCAGCCCAACCCCCAACTGATTTTGTGGCTACGCTGATCTTACATGACGCGTTAGTTTATTTACTTGGGTTCCTAAAGGGCATGTCAAAGCCCGTAGCTTTTCCTGGTACTCCGGTTAGTTCACAAGTTAGGGACCAGGCTCAGACTTTAACTTAGGTAGCGACATAGTGTTCAAGAGCGCAACCTGCTACTGCGGCTCCTCGTTTAGAGGTATTTCCAGTTTCTACAATTGTTCCACCTATTCCAGTTGGTCATGTTATGTCTTCTGAGCAATAAAATATGCTTGGTAGGTTTCTGCGATTGGGTCCACCGAGGTTTTTAGGTGGTTTAGGGGAGGATGCTCATAACTTGATTAGCTACCAGGAGAGGTTACATAAACTTGGTTTGGTCGAGTCACATGGAGCAGATTACACCACGTTCTAGCTGGATGGTCCAGTGAAACAATGGTGGAGGTCTTACATAGCTTGCAGACCAGTCAGGTCACCTCCACTTACTTGGGCTCAGTTCCTGAGCCCTTGTTGGGGAAGTATGGTCTGTGCAGTTTGAAAGAGCGCCTAATGGATGAGTTCACTAGGTTAGAGCAGGGCTCCATGTCTCTCACAAAGTATAAGGTTCATTTCCATGAGCTTTCTAGGCATGCCCCCATGATTATGCCCACCAAACATGAGAGGGTACGCCATTTCATTACAGGGTTGACCTTTTAGCTCAGTTTAGCCACAGAGGGTATGGTAGTTTCTGGATAGTCCTTCCTAGATATTGTGGACCATGCCCACACTATTGAGGGTGCACTTTTTGAGGCCCAATGGGGCAGAGATAAGTGGCCCCACCATCAGGGCAGTTAAAGTGGTTCACAGTCTCAAGGTAGAGGTTACTTTAGTAGGGGTCAGCACCAATAGTGCTTCTAGTCAAGATGGCTTGTTCAGGCGGCACTACAGATTATAAAGTGTTAGGGTAATTAGGACTTGGTTCAGTCTTCTTGTGATGCACATTGTGGGTATTTAGGCCATGGCGGCTAGTCTAGTTCATCAGGTTCTTCTATTTGGGATTTAGCAGGCAGAGGGTGCTTTGAGTATGGATAGTTGGGGCACTTTTTTAGAGATTGTCCGAGGTTCAGAAATGGTAACCAATAAGGTTAGCAAGTTCAGGCCCCCAAGGCTCCAGTGCCACCAGCCATAGGTGGTGCGCAAGGAGGTAGGGGAGGTCCCTAGGGTACTCGAGGTAGTACTCAGTCTGGTAGATCAAGTGGTCATGGTGGTTAGAGCCACATGTGTGCATTTCTGAGCCATCCAGAGGCCAAGGCTTCAGATGTTGTCATCATGGATACGATCTCTGTTTGTCATCATTCAGCTTCTGTATAATTTGATCTGGGATCTATATTTTTGTATGTGTATGCTTATTATGCTACCTGTCTGGAGTCTGTTTGTGAATTGTTGCCTGTGCCTTTGTGTGTAGCTACCCCAGTAGGAGATTCTTTAGTAGTGGATCATCTTTATCGAGTTTTTATGGTGACTATTCTGGGTATGGCATGTGGATAAACCTGATTGTGCTAGACATGGTTGATTTTGATGTGATTTAGGTATGAATTAGTTGTCTCCCTATCACATGGCCTTAGATTGCTTTGCCAAGACTGTCACTCTTCTGATGCTTGGTATACCTCCTATTGTATGGAAGGGTGCCGATAGTCATATGCCAAGGGGAGTTATATCCTTCCTGAGCGCCTAGCGATTAGTTGGGAAGGGGTGCTTAGCCTATCTTTCTTACGTCCGTGATACTAGTGCCATTACACCTTTACTTGAGTCAGTTCTTATGGTTTGAGAGTATTTAGATGTGTTGCCCTCTGATCCACTGAGTCTTCCTCCTGATTTTGATATTGACTTTGGTATTGATGTTGAGCCGGGCACTCAGCCCATTTCTATTTTGCCATATCGGATGACACCAGTGAGTTGAGGGAGCTTAAGGATTAGCTCCAAGATTTATTGAGTAGAGGGTTTATCAGGCCTAGTGTATCTCCGTGGGGTGCTTTAGTTCTGTTTGGGAAGAAGAAGGACGGGTTCATAGGTACGTGTATTGAGTACATGATTTTGAATAAGGCGACCATTAAGAACAAGTATTCAATGTCGTA
>QJPP01006093.1:0-22768 GCA_003996215.1 Jaltomata sinuosa | reverse complement strand
AAATAAAGGGGGGGGGTTTGTAATCAACGTGAACAAAAGCAACAATATTGTAGAGAAGTAATCAGTAGGAGAGAATGAACTAGGGACGTGTTCACCATGGCGTTGTAACAATGTCGCTTCTAGGCTTAACCGGGTTCTTTCTATATGCATGTCACGATGTGATTGCATCAATTGTATCGTCTAAACGTCTCTCGACCAAATAAACAAATTTCCTTTTCTATTCTCTCGACCTCGAAAAGATGTGCTTTTTAGATTTCAATCCTAAACATCAAGTAGAGTAATCCAGTTACGGCATTAATCATAAGATGAGAGTTGGTAGTCTCGAATCCTTGTCGTTAATCAAGTTTCCCGGTTTTAATCTCTTTACTCAAGCAAATTAAACCTAGGCAAGTTCTAATGTTTGCAACCACTAGAAAACGTGACATAAAGTATGATTAACAACGTGACTACATGTAAATTGAACCCGTCGCTACCCGGAATCTATATCGCTACTTTAGCCATGGCTCCCACAACCCGAGTTGCGGGAGTTTTAGTTACTCATGCTCGAAGAATAAAAGAAGAAATTCATAATAAAGGAAAGAAGGTTCTTACAATATGATGAAAATACCCTTCAATAATCCAAGAACAAGAAAAACCAAGAACTCAAGAACGAATCAAGAACACGAATTCAAGAAGAGCAAACGTGTTTCTTGATCTCAAAAACAACTAAAAACGTGT
Source organism: Jaltomata sinuosa (assembly GCA_003996215.1). Classification (NCBI taxonomy): domain Eukaryota; kingdom Viridiplantae; phylum Streptophyta; class Magnoliopsida; order Solanales; family Solanaceae; genus Jaltomata; species Jaltomata sinuosa. The sequence goes on along the minus strand of QJPP01006093.1, from coordinate 22,051 downwards.
TTTAAACTAATGGGTGAACTCCCTAAAATAAAACCTAACATAGGGTATTTATAGGAGTCAAAGAAACCAAATCCAAAACGGGTTAGGAGTCCTTCACGCGGACAGCCGTTGGCGCGCTACTGCCTTGGTGCGACGGTCAGGCTGACGGACCGTCACTGCCTTGACGGACCATCGCCTGGACCGTCAACCTTAGGCAGTGGCACTTCCTCTATGCGACGGTCTTGGTGACGGACCATCACATGTGTGACGGACCGTCACTCAGGCCGTCACTCTTAGGCAGAATCCTCTTTTTCTCGTATTTCCTTCCGTTTCCATGTTTGTCTCCATTTCCTACAAATCCAACATAAAAACATCAAAAACGACAACGGTTGCTTGAAAACATACGATTGTTCTTAGTTTAAAGGAGTCGAAAGTGACGTAAATTAGCGGCACATCAACACCCTCAAATTAAAACGTTCGCTTGTCCTAAAGCAACATAACATAAAACAATAAAACGACTCAACTAAGACACGAGCTCATGTCTCTAGCAACTCATGGTCATTCAAAACTTATTCAATTAACTCAAGCTCCCTCGTAGCACACGAATGTATGAAACACTAACTTGCAAGGATCCAAACATGTCATTCCGATATGATAGAACATTCTACATACACACGCGCAGCTATCCTAACAACCAATAGACAATACAGACATCTTGGTGCCCTCACCACAAAGAAATCCCTCACACAAGATTTGGGACTAGGTAAGCGCTCACACTCACAAACGATTTCAAACAATACACATGCGATACCATAGGCTTGCCCTTACTATTCTATTTCAGTTCTTCAGAAAGCCGCTCAGGATCACTACAGGACTTGTTTTGGCCTGTACTGAGGCTTCAGGTGCAGGTAGGATACATTTAGGGGTTAGTGACTAAGCCCTCCTTGGAACTACCGACGTCTTATTACCACATCACTTACTTTGTCCATCCTTATTCACCTTTATATTTCCTTCTTTCTAGCTACAGGTGCGGCCTCTTTATTTTGACAATTCTTTTTATTTCTTTTTCGATCTTTTTCATCTCTTTTTTTTTTCTTTCTTTTTTTCTTAGGCACACACCCGACTTTTCATTCTATTCACAACCAATCTTCACTATCCTCTTTTTCTTATCTTTCACCTCTCTAGTAGCCACCCTCAACTTAGGCTGATTGCCTGCGTTGAGGTGCACAATGTCCAAGGGAGGACCAGGGCCAAAACAGGGTTTACCTCTATAGTAGCCACCCTCAACTTAGGCTGATTGCCGGAGTTGAGGTGCACGATGTCCAAGGAAGGACCAAGGCCAAAATAGGGATTCGAAGTTAAACAGGAATGGTGACAGGTTATTGAAAGAACAAGGTCAATTATGGCTCAAACAGGGATCAAAGGGATTATTTGCATTTGGACAGTCTTATAGGTTAAGTGGACTGCACACAAAAAGGGCCTGTGTTCCTAAGCAACCAAACTTCGAACTTAACAAAATAGACCGGGCAAGTTCTAGATGCATGCACAGAGTAAGAATTTATGCCAATCATCTCACACGCTCTTGGCACCAAGAAACTATATCACTACCAACTATCACACAACCGCTCGGCTTAAGCATACTCATTCTAATCATAATCACACAATGACATTCAAGGATCCAGACAATCAATCGTTTCAACATAAGTACAAAACCAAAATTTTTTTAAGGGGGGCTCGTTTTAGTCAAGAAAACGCCATGCTTGCTATAGACACTAAAAAAATTTTAAAATAACAACCTAAACATGCCGGTTCTACTAGATAGTACACCGGAGGGAAAAGAAACACGGCAACAAAAATCCTCGGTGGTGACTCACAGGTTTTCCCACACCCTCAACTTAGACTCATGCATTGTCCCCAATGCATCCATATGAAAGCTAAAAACTGTGAGAGAAAGGAATACCTGTGAAGTCGATATGACTCAGATTCTGGAATGATGTTGGAGACCGTCAGGGTCTCCAAAACAAGAGAACTCGATGGAGTGTGGCGTTCCAGCTTCCTCTTTGGGCTCCATCGCTAGTCGCGACAACTTCTTCGCTTTTTCTTTGCAGATTCTCTTGCGGTGTTTTTGTTTTCTTGATTTATTTTCACCGCCTTCCTCTACATGTTTATGCTCTCGCATCATCCTTCTTACCACAGCTAGAGTCTCGACCAAACCCTTCTCCTCAAGTTGTGCATCCGCAGGGACTTCCTCAATAGCATTTATGACCGCGACCACCCTCATGTCACTTGGTTGCTTCATCAATTTGGACACATCGAACTTGACCATTTCATTGTTCAATCGGAAGGTCAGCTCATTTTTCTCCATGTCGACCAATGCTCTTGCTGTGGCTAGCAATGGTCGTCCCAAGATTATGGGAACTTTGAAATCCACTTCGTAATCCAAGATCACAAAGTCAGCTGGGAAGATAAGCTTACCGATCTTTACTAGCACATCAGACAATATTCTCACAGGTCGCTTTACTGAACGGTCAGCCATCATCACTCTTATGGACGTTGGTTTAGGAGCTCCCAAACCCAGTTGTTTATAGACGGCTAGCGGCATCAAGTTGATGCTAGCACCCAGATCACACAAGGCTTTCCCGAAATTGAGCTTCCCAACAGTGCAGGGAACAGTAAACGCACCTGGATCTTCCTTCTTTTCGACTAACGACCTAGAAGAAATAGCGCTACAGTGGTGGAGGTTGTCTTCCGGTTCATAACTTACCGTCCTCTTCTTTGTAATCAAGTCCTTCATGAACTTGGCATAACCGGGCATTTGTTCCAGCGCTTCCACCAATGGTATGTTTATTAAAATCTGCTTCAGCATGGTCATGAAGTTCAGGAACTTACCATCGTCATCTTTCTTCTTCAAACGCTGTGGGAACGGAGGTGGTGGTCGAGGCATCATAGTTGGGAGCTTTTCAGCTTCCTTGCATTTCTCCGCGGGCTTTGGATTTTCCTCCTCTACCGCCTCTTCATCATCCACAGCATCACCTTGAGTCTGAATTACCGGATGTGATTCCGGTAATATTTTTCCGCTTCTTGTGGTGATCGCCATACAGCTAGCGTCATTCCTCGGATGAGTCATGTCACTCGGCAAGGTACCTGTCTTCCTTTGGTTTAAAGATGCCGAGATCTGACCCACTTGCTGCTCCAATTGCTTGATCGCGGTTGAGTGTGACTCCACTACCTAACTCAATGTTGATAACTCAGTCCTCATTGCCTTTACCCCAAAGTCAGTCGATTCTACCTTCAGTAGCATCTTCGCCATCATGTTCTCAAGTTTGGACGTCTCAGCCTCGTTGCCAGCTTTGTCCCGATTACCAGGTGGTATATACAACCCACCTCTATCAGTGTTGTTCCTCCAATTTCCTTGGTCGCGCTCTTTGTAGCCACTTTTCTCATAGTGGTTGTCTCGTTGATAATTCCGACCTTGGTTTCCCTGGCCATTGGCCTGGAAACCCCCCAAGTAATTTGCTTCCTCAGTCTCCATACCTTGGGAACCCACAGCTTGCACCTTCTCCATACCTCCTGAGCACAAGTGCTTTGTCAGGAGATCCAACTGTGTTTTCAGATGCGCCATGTCTTGGTCGTGCTCCTCCTCTTTCCTACGCTGTTCTGCTGACATACCAACGGTATAGGTGCTAGCTGCAACCTCTGAATCTCGTGTGTGCCAGGCCCTGTTGGTTTTGGTGAGCCTATCCAAAATAGCTGTGGCGTCGGCAAAAGTGCGACCCATAAACGCTCCACCTGCTGCGTTGTCTAACGTCGGCTTGGTAGCCGAATTTAGCGCCCTGTAGAAAGTCTGCATCAAAAACTCATCGTTCAGCTGATGGTTAGGGCATTGTGTCAGCTTCTTCTTGAACCTCAGCCAAGTCTCATGTAACACTTCGTGCGGTTGTTGCCTGAAATTGCTGATCTCGTCCCTCAACTGTATCATCCTTGAGGGAGGAAAGAACCTTTCTAGGAAAGCTCCTTTCAACTCTCCCCAAGTTGCGATAGAGTCGGGGGTCAACTCTGTCAACCACAACGCTGCCTCATCAGACAGAGACAACGGAAACAACCTGAGCCTGATCGCTGTCTGACTCACTCCCGGCAGTTCGAATGACTTGCAGATGCCCACGAAGTTCATCAAGTGACGGTTCGGATCATCACCAACTACACCCCGGAATACTCCTCTCAAGTTCAACAGCTTAATCATCGTGCTGGTAATGTTGAACTTGGCCCCGGGCGCTAGCGGAGGAAGAACAATGGCGCCCGTAGTGCCAGCTCCATCTAGATCGAGATCCTCATCATTCCGTGCGACATCATCCAGCAGACCACCAGCATTCAGATTTTGTTGGGCCTGCAGTTCTGCAGCGATCCTTGCTGCCTCATTTTGTGCGGCCATATTCTGCCTTAATGTTCTCGCAAGCTCGGGGTCGTAAGGTAAAATTTGTTCCCCCGAACTTTGGGTATTTGTCATGCACAACTGTGTACCCTGTCAAAGACAAAAACAACAAATAAACGTAAAGCAGGAAATTATGACTAAGAGTCAAATAAACACACCAGACTTAATTAACAACCGTATTCCCCGGCAACGGCGCCACTTTTTGATAAGACCCAAACTACACCTCAAATTAACGAAGCGTAAGCGGTCGTAGTCAAGTAAAGAACCCAACAAGGTTGGGGTCGAATCCCACAGAGAATATGGTGAAGATTAAGTCTTTAGTGAAATATGTGACTAATGGTCAATAGTTTCCGGTGAATAAAGGGGGGGTTTTGTAATCAACGTGAACAAAAGCAACAATATTGTAGAGAAGTAATCAGTAGGAGAGAATGAACTAGGGACGTGTTCACCATGGCGTTGTAACAATGTCGATTCTAGGCTTAACCGGGTTCTTTCTATATGCGTGTCACGATGTGATTGCGTCAATTGTATCGTCTAAACGTCTCTCGACCAAATAAACAAATTTCCTTTTCTATTCTCTCGACCTCGAAAAGATGTGCTTTTTAGATTTCAATCCTAACATCAAGTAGAGTAATCCAGTTACGGCATTAATCATTAAGACGAGAGTTGTAGTCTCGAATCCTTGTTGTTAATCAAGTTTTCCCGGTTTTAATCTCTTTACTCAAGCAAATTAAACCTAGGCATGTTCTAATGTTTGCAACCACTAGAAAACGTGACATAAAGTATGATTAACAACGTGACTACATGTAAATTGAACCCGTCGCTACCCGGAATCTATATCGCTACTTTAGCCATGGCTCCCACAACCCTAGTTGCGGGAGTTTTAGTTACTCATGCTCGAAGAATAAAAGAAGAAATTCATAATAAAGGAAAGAAGATTCTTACAATATGATGAAAATACCCTTCAATAATCCAAGAACAAGAAAAACCAAGAACTCAAGAACGAATCAAGAACACGAATTCAAGAAGAGCAAACGTGTTTCTTGATCTCAAAAACAACTAAAAACGTGTTTTAAACTAATGGGTGAACTCCCTAAAATAAAACCTAACATAGGGTATATATAGGAGTCAAAGAAACCAAATCCAAAACGGGTTAGGAGTCCTTCACGCGGACAGCCGTTGGCGCGCTACTGCCTTGGTGCGACGGTCAGGCTGACGGACCGTCACTGCCTTGACGGACCGTCGCCTGGACTGTCAACCTTAGGCAGTGGCACTGCCTCTATGCGATGGTCTTGGTGACGGACCGTCACATGTGTGACGGACCGTCACTCAGGCCGTCACTCTTAGGCAGAATCCTTTTTTTCTCGTATTTCCTTCCATTTCCATGTTTGTCTCCATTTCCTACAAATCCAACATAAAAACATCAAAAACGACAACGGTTGCTTGAAAACGTACGATTGTTCTTAGTTTAAAGGAGTCGAAAGTGACGTAAATTAGCGGCACATCAATGATCATAGCTCCAAACGGTGCTAGCTGATGAAAACGGGTCTCATACTCCGAGATAGTCATAGACCCCTGCATAAGGTGAGTAAACTGCTCCCTGCGACGCTCACGATCACTCTGAGGTAGGAACTTGGCCATAAAGGCCTCATAAAACTCAGACCAGGTCAAAGGAGGTGACGACGGTGGTCTACAAGCAACCTGGGCCCTCCACCATAACTTCGCTGGGCCCTCCAACTAATAAGTAGTATAACCAACCCCGTGAGTCTCCAACAAATGCAACATCTCCTCACAGGTAGTAATAAAGTCATGTGGATCCTGTCCAGAAGTACCAGCAAACCTCGGAGGTGCTAACCTCAAAAACCTACCTAACGCCTTCTGCTCTGACTCTGTCATAACTGGGCGAGGAGCAAGAGGCTGTGCAACAGATGGAACCGAAATGACCTCCGCACGGGGAGCCATAGTAGTAGGCTGCGCTCCTGAGCTCAGTGCACCCAGGGCTGCCCCCTGAGCGGATGTCTGCGCTACCTCAGAAGGCCGCTCTCCAATCACACCCAAAAGCTGTAATAGTAATCCCCGAATATCTGGAGACTGAGCTGCGGCTGGAGCTGGCACAGAAGTGGGCAATGGAGCTGGTACTGGAGTTGGTACTGGCGCTGGTAGTACCTGGGATGCCCCCTGATCCACATGCTGCTCGGGCTCTATCTCCACCCTAGTAGATCTAGCAGGTGCCACTGATAGAGGGCGTCCTCAACCCTTAGCTAGAGTGGGAGGCTCATCTCCGCGTGACGTCGATGACCTTGTACGAACCATCTGCGGAAGAATGAAGTAGAACAAATGAGATCTCCAGAAACATCAAGGGTTCTACGCACGACACAGAGGCAAGGAAAGAGTCAAATTTCCTAAAATGTCACTGTAGCCTCCCAAAGATTGAGTACGGACGTCTCCACCCCGATCCGCAGAACTCTACTAGACATTGGCTCCTATATCGATGACACCGATGAACCTAAAGCTCTGATACCAAGTTGTCACGACCCAATTTCTCGGTCATGATGGCACCTACAACCCCCGGTAGGTGAACCAATCCCCGTAGCCCAGAACAGTTAGTAATGGGCTACTATCTAACAAATAAGAGAACAAGACGAAGAGAATAGATAAAAGAAATATAAATATATACATATGCGGAAACTAAACCAAAACCCAAGACCTGGTATCATAGTATAGAGCCAAAACTACATACATGGAGTGCAAACGATCCAAACAATATATACAGATGTCTCTGAATGGTAATAGAGTACATGAAGCAAAAGATAAACTAAAGCTAAGCTCCGATCACCAAGAGCTCACCCTCAGTCTAAAGTAGTCCCCAGCAGATCTCCAAGCATGAATCACAACGATCTAACGACGATGGCCCACGCTAGGATCTGCACCCAAAGATGCATGGGGGTAGGGGTGAGCACCAAATGTGAAGCATAAGGTACCCAGTAGGTATCATAGGCCGACTGGGCACATATAAGATAAAAGCGTAGTAATAGACAGAATAGAAGCAAGCAGTCACAGAAATCAACGAAAGGTACACAGGAACTAGCCCAGAGGGAAATCAACAGAACCACATGTGAGGCCAGTAAGCTGAATATACACACCATAGGCACAGGTGAAAGTAAGAAATAACGCACCTGGGGTCCTTGCAATAACAGTGTATACATAATAAGTTTACGAAATGGACGGTATACCGGTAACCTCAAGTGTAAGAAAAAGAGAGAAAGATTAATGATAGGCATGCTCAAAGACATGAATCAAACTCAACTAATCATATCAATCTCAAATCTAGAAACTAACAGTCTAGCAGTAACTAATTTCATAATTAACCGTAACAGGTAACAATTCTACAAGTAAATAGCAAGAGTCTACCTACAGTCCCCCGGCCGCCCATACAATCGAGGAACACAAACAAGTGAAAACATACCCTCCGGTATCCCATACTACCGGAGCGTACAATCAACAAACAACAAACAAGGGTGAAACCTTAAACAATGAATGATATGATGCATGAAGATCTCAAGTGAAATGGTATCTCTGTATGTACCTCCTCCGGTGCCGATCGGGCCCTACAGGTAGGTTCCATGGAAGGACACTGCCCGTATACCTCTACTCTGCCGTATACCCTTCCTCCGGCACATGCAGCCCGAAGCCCCTGGCCCGGAAGGCAAGGTCCATGGAGGTCCCTGACCCCATACTAAAACTCAGTATCAACACATGTCGTCCGGAAGCAAGTCCGATTTCAAGATAGAGACCCAGTCTCTAATATGCATGCCCAGACCCTGTCCAGGACTAAAATAGTAGGAAAATATCTCAAAAACCCCTCCAAGGGTGCCCGGGCATAACCGGGTCTAAACAGTAGAAAGTCATCTCAGGTGCTCGGTCCGACCGAGGCTAAAAATCATCTCAAGTAACAAGAAAACTCAACTAGCACCCCGGCCCTGCCGAGTCTAGCGTTAATCGTAAAACTGATGATTTAAAACATAATTTTACTTTCTTGCCCAAGAATATTCACAAGTTAAATCAAACTATTTCCAAATTATTTCCATAAAAAATGGGCCCCCCGGGCCATGCAAGGTTTAGAAAATGGTGCCAGTAGACCCGAAGCCCAAACCGTAGTAAAACATGTATAAAACCTCTTTATATGCATGAAAATGGTATGATCAAACACAATAGCTGCCCAGAAGCTCACACAATCAACCTATCGACCCTGCACAGGCCCACAGCTACTCAGCAAGCATAACCAGCCTAGAAGGATAATTCTATGTCCGGGACTCGCGGACATTCCCAAAATCCCACCTTCTATGTTGCAGAGTCAACAAGGCCTCACAGGACCACAAGGGTAAATAAAATATATCGGCAAATACTACAAGCAACGGAGAAACAAAAAGAGGCGGACATGAATAAAGCGGTCGAGGTCTGTGGTACCAACCTAATAAACCAACCCAAGGATGCCCATTAATACAATTTTATCCTATATATGCGGAGTCTAGGAGAAAATAAACCGTAACCTACCTGTCGTCCGATGACAAGCTGCTAGAACGACGATGTCCACGCTCGAACCGCTCCGAGAAACTCCGAAATGAAATCAAACTCGAAATTAGGCTTGAATAACTTGACGTAGATAATCGATTTTCTTTTTTTTTTGAGATCAAATATACCATTTAAAAAATATTTTCCTACGAAATCCTTCTTCCAGCGTGAATATGCCCATATTGCAGATGTTGTGAAATTGGCTTTGTATGGAAAATAAGTGAAGAAGATATTGCTTGTCAATATAAACATGACCAGCACTTCACCGACTAATATGAATGGTTCCAACATATTCCAATTCACTACTGGAAAGTGACCCATTTCAAGACAAATAATGCCACCCATTGATTACAATGCTGTGTCCACTCCCTCCACTTCCACATCGAGGTGGAGGTGGCACCATAACATTAATATTAATCTCATTATGTATATACTCGGGTATTGCATAAATTCGTGGTAAAATAAATATAATTTTTTAATATACCATAATCATTAGAAAATTATTTCGAATAAAACCTACTATATTATAATAATAAATTTTAACATAACTAAATTTACTATCTCCGTTAAAATATTACAATGTACAAAAACCCTATAAAATAAATACATATACAATTATGTCGTAACAAAAATATTTTTCATAAGCCTTTAAAATATTTTGAAAAGGTAATAATAATATAATTTTCTACCACATTCAACTTTCAAATAAAATATTTTCAAATACACGCGATGTTAATAAATTCTCACTGTTTCAGAACTGAAATGGCATTTTAAAATGTGAAGTTGAGGCTTGAATCGAGTTTGACCCGACCCGGTTCGCAACCCGTTTTCTGCCAGACAGTCCGCGGTAAAACAGTCATAACTTTTTACTCCGAGATCAGTTGGACGTGAGGTTTTGTGCGTTGGAAACTAGACTCGTAGACCTTCGATTTGGTATTTCGGGGGACTTCTAACTCTTTATATATTGAGAGAAAAGCTCCAAGACATTTTACCCAAAGTTCAGAAAATTTAATAAAGAACTTACGATAACTTTTGCCGACTTGCTTGACTTCAAAACTTATCATACGACCAAAAAAATGGACCCGACACCAAAATACCGGTCCCAACAAGCCTTAAGTGACTTGGGGCCGCTACAAACAAGCTCTAACGGTTCAAGAAAAACGTATACGTGGAAATAACTGGAAAGGTCGTTACAGAATCTAACTATATAACCCTAGTTAGCAAAGCTGACTTGAACCGTGCCAAGGAACGAATCACCATACCCAACTATATAACCCTAGTTGGCAAAGCTGCCCTAATTCCAGCTAAGACACATGAAACCATTATCAAAATGTGGATCCACTCTCATAAGCCCATAGGGCACTTTATTTCATAACCTACGCTGGCAACGTAGTTTTGGACTTGGATTATCGAACCCTCGTCGCTCGGTGCTAAATACTACTCCCAAAATATGTATATATAGCTCATAAATTCATAGTGGCACAATCTCATGCCAAATCTTGTCGAAAAGTATGAAAACACATCGAGTATCATGCAATTCTCATATCATAGGTTTTTGAAGCTTAGCATAGCCATAATTCAAAACATACTTTTCCTTCTTAAATTCATGCTTGAAGAATTAGGCATGCAATTTCATAAATACATAATGACATGTTATATAAATATGTAAACTTTCACCTGAAAACATGCAATTCAATGGAATCATACTAGAAATTAATTTTAATGCATGGGCTTTTGAAACCAAATAAGGAATCTTAATCAAATCATAAATAAACCATAAGGAATAATGAATTGATTCTCAGAAACTGATTTCATAAGTTTTTCCCCAATTTAGATCAAAACCCTATTTTCAGAAGTTCATAATTCAAAATAAGAATTGGGGGTTTTGAACACAAGGGTGAAAGGAACCCATTATTGATTACCCACATACATTGATTGAAGCTAACCCAATTGAATAGAAAAGACTTAGGAGGCTTGAACTTGGAGCTTGAGACTTGAAGCTTGGAGAAGAATTTCCCTTTTTGGGAGAAGAGTGAGGTAATGAGAAGGAACTTAGGCTAATGAGGGTGAAAACCCTTCTTGAATTAGTCAAAACAATATCATTTAGGATTTAAAAGAGTGGGTAATGACTAAAATACCCCTGGGACTTAATTAGGAAAAAGCTGAGTTAAAACCTGACTTCAAGTTCCACGGGTGGAGTCTATGACTCGTAGACCTAACTATGACTCGTGGTTCCTTCTTGTGGAAACTGCCCAAGGTTTCAGGCTACTGAAGGTTCCCTATGACTCAATAGGACGACTCGTGGAAGCTTCCACGAGTCGTAGCACCAAGTCATGGGAATCAGGGGACCTGACCACTCTTTGTCTGAGTTCCACGGGTTGATACCATAACCCATGGGAACTTCCATGAACCGTGAACCTGACTCGTGGTTCTCAGACCTGAGGATGGTCTGCAGGACTAGAATCACGAGTCATTTCCACGACTCGTGGAACCACCCACTGCTCATGGACTTGACCCGTGATCCTTGGAAGTTCAAAAATCTCTGCAAGTTCTGAGTTTAAAAGATGGATCGGTTTTCGGGGTGTTACAATATCTCCTCCTTGGGATCATTCAACCTCGAATGAAGACTAAGAAAGGGAAGCTGAAGAGAAAACAACCCAACTAGCAACAAAACATGGAACAAGGCATAAACATGAAAATTTAACATTCCAACTTAAAACATGGCTAAATCAACTTTGAAAACATGAATGCATGCTAGGATCATGAGAGTAACTGATGGAATAGTATCGGAGGAACATACTAAGGATGAAACTATTACCTCAAGCTGGAATAGAATCGGAAGGAAAGAGATGGGGATATTTGGCCTTCATAGCCTCTTCCGCTTCCCAAGTAGCTCCTTCAACAAGCTGATTTCTCCAAAGAACTTTTATCGAAGCAACTTCTTTGTTTCTTAACCTCCGAATCTGATGATCAAGGATCTCTATGGGAACCTCCTCATAGGTGAGACTATCCTTCACACCCACATCCTCCAAAGGGACAATCAAGCTCGGATCACCAACACACTTCTTCAACATGGAAATATGGAAAACTGGATGAACCACTTCCAACTCTGTTGGCAACTCCAACTCATACGCAATGCTACCAACTCTACTTAAAATCCGATAAGGACCTACAAAACGGGGGCTAAGCTTTCCTTTCTTGCCAAACCTCATCACACCCTTCATGGGTGACACCTTTAGGAAAATACAATCATCAACTTCAAATTCTAACTCCCTTCTCCTCACATCCGCATAAGATTTCTGTTGACTCTGAGCGGTCTTCAACCTCTCCCTAATAAGCCGAACCTTCTCCATAGTCTCATGAACCAAATTTGGACCAATCTAGGCTGCCTCACCTACCTCAAACCAACCAATAGGAGACCTACATCTCTGGCCATAAAGTGCCTCATACGGAACCATCTGGATGCTAGAGTGAAAGCTGTTGTTATAGGAAAACTCGATAAGAGGTAAGTGATCATCCCAATTACCTTTAAAGTCGATCACAAATGCTCTCAACATATCCTCCAAAGTATGAATAGTACACTCTGCCTGGCCATCTGTCTGAGGGTGAAAAGCTGTGCTAAGCTTCACCTGGGTACCAAGACCTTTTTGAAATGATCTCCAAAACTGAGATGTAAACTGAGGACCTCTATCAGAAATGATAGACAAGGGAACACCATGCAATCGAACTATCTCCCGGATGTAGAGTTGGGCATTATCGTCTGCTGAATCGGTAGTCTTAACAGCCAAGAAGTGGGATGACTTGGTCATCCGTTCGACAATCACCCAAATGGAATCATGTTGCCTTCGAGTACAAGGCAAACCAGTAATGAAGTCCATATTGATTGCTTCTCATTTCCAAGTGGGAAGGTCAATATCTTGAATCATGCCACCCGACCTTTAATGCTCCACCTTTACTTGTTAACAGTTGGGACACGTAGCCACAAACCCGGCTATGTCCCTCTTCATACAATCCACCAAAAGACTTCCCGTAGATCACGATACATCTTAGTAGCACCCGGATGAATGGAATATCTAGAACTATGGGCCTCAGTTAGAATCTGCTGTCTCAACCCATCTACATCTGGCACACATAAGCGACCCTGATAACGAAGCACACCATCTCCCCCTTGGGAGAAAACCTCCAGCCACTGCTGATGAACTGCACCCTTAAGCTGAAGTAGAATGGGATCATTGTATTGCTTTGCCTTCACCTCAGCTACCAAAGATAATTCAACACCATTTTGTACAATCACACCTCCTTCTGTCGAGTCCATAAGGCGAACTCCCAACCGAGCTAGCCTATGAACCTCCTTAACCAATTCCTTCTTCCCATCTTCAATAGAAGACACACATCCCATGGACAGTCTACTCAAAGCATCCGCCACAACATTGGCCTTACCCAGATGGTAAAGCACACTCATATCATAATCCTTAAGGAGCTCAAGCCATCTCCTTTGTCGCAAATTCAATTCCTTTTGAGTGAACACATACTGAAGATTCTTATGATTAGTGAATACATCCATATGCACACCATACAAGTAATGTCTCCAAATCTTCAAAGCAAAGACCACAACTGCCAAATCAAGATTATGAGTAGGATAGTTCTTCTCATGAGTCTTAAGCTGTATCAAAGCATAAACAATCACCTTACCACGCTGCATCAAAACACAACCCAAACCAATCCTAAAAGCATCACATTACACAATAAAATCATCTAGGCCCTGGGGTAGAGCTAACACTGGAGCTGTGGTCAATCTAGTCTTCAATTCCTGAAAGTTCTTCTCACACAAGTCGGACCACTGAAATTTTACCTTCTTCTGAGTCAATTGGGTCAAAGGGGCAGCAATGGAAGAAAATCCTTCCACAAACCTCCTGTAGTAATCGGCCAAACCCAATAAGCTCCTAATATCAGATGGGGAGGTAGGTCTAGGCCAGTTCTTTACTACCTCTATCTTTTGAGAATCAACCCGAATACCATCTTTAGTCACAATATGACCCAGAAAAGCAACAGACTGCGTCCAGAACTCAAACTTGCTGAACATAGAAAATAACTACCTGTCCTTGAGAGTTAGCAACACGACTCTCAAATGGTCTGCATGCTCCTCCTTACTCCGAGAGTAGATGAGGATATCGTCAATGAAAACAGTCACAAACATATCCAGGTACTATTCAAACACACGGTTCATCAAATCTATAAAGGCTGCAGGAGCATTCATTAGACCAAAAGACATCACAACAAATTCATAATGACCATATCGAGTTCTGAAAGCTGTCTTCAGAATATCACACTCTCTAACTCAAAGCTGATGATAACCGGATCTAAGGTCGATTTTGGAGAAGAAACTAGCACCCTGAAGCTGATCGAACAAGTCATCAATCCTAGGAATGAGATATTTATTCTTTATTGTGACCTTATTCAACTGACGGTAGTCAATACACATTCTAAGAGAGCCATCTTTCTTTCGAACAAATAAAACCAGGGCACACCATGGAGAAATGCTGGGCCTGATGAAACCTTTATCAAGAAGATTAGTTATCTCCAACTCTACTAGATCCGCTGAAGTGACCTATGAAGCACTGAGATAGGTCAATTTTGGTAGATTCTTTTGGCTAAGACTGACTCACCAACAGGAGTAGAAACACAAAAGGGTTCTAAAAGTAATTAGGACATACTTCGAATTTGCATGCTATATAAGGGGTCACAAAAGATAAGGATGCACCGGGGTCCAATAAAGCATACACATCGAAAGAGAAGACTTTCAACATATCAGTGACAACATCTGGAGAACTCTCCTGATCTTGATGGGAGGACATAGCATAAAGACGGTTCTGGCGCTGACCACCAGAATTAGAAGCTGCACCCTGCTGGGATGGTCTACCTCCTAAAGCTGCTGGGGCAGACTGAGTCCTACCACCTCCCTACCCCTTCTTAGTTGAAGGGCAATCTCTGATACGATGTAAAACCTGACCACATATAAAGCAACCACCTAAACCGGCCAAACACTCACCAGAATGACTCTTCCCACACTTACCACAAGCTGCGTCGGAAGATCCCTTAGCAATACTACCCTGAGAGTGGGGATAGGAACCAGATCCTCTACCACCCTGATCATGACAAGGCCTCTGGGCCTGGGTAGGAGCACTAGCAGAAGAATGAACGGGGACTGATGACTTCTTCTGGAATGAGGAGCGATGTACACCTTAGACCTATGATGAGCAAAAATTGATTCCTCAGATCTAGCCCTCTTGTTCTCCCCTGCCATCTCCCTAAGCTTGTCACCCTGAATCTGATGGGCATGAGTCGTGAGTCAGGAAATGTTCATATCACTCATCAACAAGGCTGACCTACACTCTTTCTTCACCATATCAGAAACCCCATATATAAACTTGCTCATTTGATCATGCGAGTCCACTACCATAGAGGGAGCATATCTAGACAACTGAGTGAACTTCAAACTATACTCTTGAACCGACATCGACCCCTGTCTCAAGTTCACAAATTCCTCCACCTCCGCTTGCCTCAACTCTCGGGGAAAGAACCTATCAAGGAAGACCCTCTCAAAACACTCCCAAGTCATGAAGACCGCTTCCCTCACCCTAGCCTCCTTCCATTGCGTGAACCAAATATGAGCTACATCCTTGAGTTGATAGGATGAAAGCTCAACACAATCGACCCCAACCACTTGCATAACTTTGAAGATCTTCTTCACTTCATCAATAAAGTTGAGCGGGTCCTCACTCACTTTCGAACCCCATAATTTGGGTGGGTTCATTTGGATGAAGTCACGAACTAGGGTAGACCGGGGAAGGAGCCTACTGATTGGCCAAAGTCTGGGCTAGCAAATGTATAGCTTTCTTAAACTCCTCATTCATGACATCAGGGACCGGAACGGGAGGAGTAGCATTCCGAGCTGCTCGGGGAGGCATAGCATATCGAAGAGGCATAATCTGAAATGTACAAGATAAGGATTAGAGGAACATTAGAGTTAAGCTCTATCGCACGATATGATCATGAAAGAAGTGATGTTTTCTAAGACATCTCATAGCTTCCATTTCATATGTGTGGCGCACTTCACACACATAAAAAAGACTCTACTCGATGCGGCTTTCGGACATCCTAGGACTCTTGAACCTGAGGCTCTGATACCAAGTTTGTCACGCCCCGAGGTTACCCCCTAGACGTAACATGGGACTTGGGACCACAAGTGCCCCAAGCTAACTCTTGGTCATAGCATCCTCAAGCATAACATAAAGTAAGCGGAAACACAATAGATAAAGTCGGAATAACATAAATAGAGAGTAAAGTCAAATAGCAATACAAGATCCATACGAAGACTCAAAATACTATCTATGTCTGAGTTCCACTGGTTGGTTCCACGACCCGTGGGAACTTCCACGAACTGTGAACCTGACTCATGGTTCTCAGACCTAAGGATGGTCTGCAGGAATGGAATCACGAGTCATTTCCATGAATCGTGGAACCACCCACGGCTCGTGTACTTGACTCGTGATCCCTGGAAGTTCAAAAATCTCTGCAAGTTCTGAGTTTAAAAGTTGGATCAGTTTTTGGGGTGTTACAATATCAGAGAACACAGGTGAAAGAGTAGAGAATGCACCTGGATCCTTACAAAAATAATATATACAAAGAGTTTAATGAACATGGTGGTATACCGGTAACCTCAAATAAAAGGGAAAGAAGGACAAGCAACTAATATAATCATGCTAACAATACAACTCATAAAATAAGAATGATCGAAAAGGAAACATCACAAGTACTACCATAGGAAAGAATAAGCTAATCCACCAATGATCGGAAAGGCAACTAATAAGTACTACAATAAGAGCAAGTAAGCTAATCTACCTACAGTCCCAACGGGAGCCCATACACCCGAGGAACACATAAAAGTGAAAACAAACCGTCTGGCATTCCATACTATCAGAGTGTACACTCAAAAAATAGCAAATAAGGGTGGAACAATACACAAAATGAATGATATGACGTGATATGATAAAACCAGGTGTGCCAGTAGTACCGTATGTACCTCCTTCGGTGCCTATAGGCCCGCAGGTAGGATCCATGTAAGGAGTCCCCCGTATACCTTTACTACATCGTATACCCTTCCTCCGGCACTCACAGCCTCTGGTCTGGATTGGCAAGGTCCATGAAGGTCTCCACGACCACATACAAAATCTCAAAATCCCAAAGTGAGTGCCCAGAGTCTATCCGTGTCTAAAGTCAGTAAATCTTGAAACCTCAATATGAGTGCCCGGTGTCTATTCGGTTCTAAAATCAATAAATCTCAGAGTCTCACTACTCGTGCCTGGAGTCTATTCGGGTCTAAGATCAGTAAAAAATATGTCTTGCGCTCGTCTTGACCTAGTCTAGTATTGCCTCAAAATTAGTGTGAAAACCATCATATAATCTCTTTTATCTCAAGAAAATCTATAAAACCAGTTAAAATCCGCTTATAGCCATTTATAACAAAAAAGGGCCCTCGAGGCCATGCAAGGTTAAGAAAACTGGTGACAGTTAGGCCCGCAGCCATAATATTGGTAAATAAATACAGAAAACTCTTTGCATGATAATGATATGCCCAAACACAATCAATAGCTCAGCAGATCACAATCAACCTATCAGCCCTGCACATGCTCAATCCGCTCTACAACATAGATCACCAACTCATAATCGTGAACCAATGTCTGGGACTCACACACATTTCCCACTTATCCCATCATCTATGGTCCAAAGGCATCTACAAAGTCCACACAGGGCCGCAAGGGTAATATTACAAAGCTAGTTCAAATACTAAATCCAACATAGGAAATAAGACGGACAGAAGAAAACAGACAAGGTCTGGGATGCCAACCTAGTAAACCTAACCCAAGGATGCTAAATAATACAGTTATATTCTATATATGCAAAGTCTAAGGTAGGTAAGTCGTAACCTACTTGACGTCCGATGACAAGCTGTTGGAAAGGCATCAACCAAGCCCGAGCTACTCCGAGAAGTCCCAAATAGCAAAGCAACTATCAAAACAATACTCTACGCATGTCAATACGAAACTAATGGTACCTATAATGCTAATATTTAGTCAGGTCAAAATCCGGGTCAAAAGCAGGCCTGTGGGCCCCGTAACTCGAAATCAATAACAAAAATTTCCATGATATTCCCAATATCGCCAGTAGCACATGCTCAAAATTTGAGCAGATATTGAGCAACACAAGGGCTCCAAATAGCCCTTAGAAACCCCAGAACAAGAAGGGAATTAAAGGAAAAATTAACGGAATTTAAAGGTTAGAACTTACGAATTGAGGGCGAGAAATCGATCACGGAAAAGACTTAATAACCGCAACACTTTATAATGAGCTCCCACAGAAAATAAAGCTTGATCTCAAAAGGAAAAATGGAGAAAATGAGTTTGGGGAATGATTTAGAATGAAAGAGTAGAAGATGGCATATATAGGCTGCCAGCCGCTGGCCCAGGAGCACGCGACCGTGACCTGCGTGCGCAACCATGCGCACACGGCCAGGCGAATACGCACGCCAAGGGCAGGCAGAGGCCAGGCCAGGCAGTATGCCAGTGCGCACGCAGGCTGGCCACCACGCATGCAGACATGCGCACACTATTTGCCTGCCGCACAGGGGATGGTCAAGGAGGGGAGGGTCGACTGTCCTTCTGCGTGCACGCAGCCGCCTATGCGCGGGCGGTGGCCTAGCTAGTGCCATACAGCAACCAACAACCAGCAACAAGGCAAAACATAAAATGTTCTCGATGGACCCTCGGGGAAATATTCGGTGTTTTGTGAACGAAAACAAACTATGCTACTCAACTAAAAATGGCATTTCAAACTCTACATAATTGATGAAATTCCCAACAGAGGTCGATTTATTAAAAAGTGGACCCCACACCCAAAACCAACCTTTGGACAACTTTTCCAAAACGAAACCTCATAGCCCAAAACGAGTTCATAAGCCTCGGGACCCAAACCAAAGGTCTCTCTAGCCCAAAATCAACTTCCGTAGATAACAGCGTTGGCGAAATTATCATCCGAGGTCGTCTTCTCCTTATATTGACCAAACTCAACCAGCCAACTCCAACTAGCCTAAAATCTCAGAAAGTGACATAAAACCAAATCGAAAGCTACCAGGCCTCGACCAAGGGTCTAACTAGACCAAAGTCCACACTTCGGAGCTAACAGAACCCTCAAAATTCAATTTCGAGAACGCTTGCTAAGAATGTTAACTGAAGTCAATGATTTCCTAAGTTAATGCTCTAAAATAGGGAAATGGTCGTAACAACCTAACTAATGACCCGAGCATCAAACCATCGATCCCAGCAAGCCATAAATGACTTGGGGCCGCTACAGGCAAGCTCTAGCAGTACAGAGAAGGCAAAAATGCAAACATGACCAGAAGGGTTATTACATCATCCACTACTAAAAAGGACTTTCGTCTATGAAAGTCAAGAAAAGGGAACACCTGAAGGCTCAATAACAACAGATACTAAGCTCGCATCCCGCTCTCGATCTCCCAGGTAGCCTCCTCAACTCGACAACATCCCATGGAGCTAAACCAAGGGAAACTACTAACACCTTAACTCCTTACCAGCCAAACTAGACCACAACCTCTAACTGACAAAGCTCCAAAGGTCTATTAACTGAACTGAACTTCAGGAAACTCAACCGGAACGCATTGGCATAACATAGATACCAAGAAAACTAATGCGGTCATTACATGGAACTAGTAACCAGGTTCACTCAGAAAGCCACCACCTAACCCTCTAGCTCATGAATCCTTTGATCCACAAAACCCTCTTGTCTATCGTGAATCATCTGCACCTTAACTATGAAGCCTCACAATGGTAAAATACTCAAGCTACCCTTGAAATATCAACTAACCCACCATAGGTCTATAGCTCCCGCTACACTTAACCTCAGATAAGGTCACCTTCAAACTCGAACTTTAACCAAGCCAGACTATAGTCCACGAGCCTCTGACACCCAAATTACCAACCCATAGCATACCCTCAAGGACTAGAGTAGTTTTCTCTGATTGACTATCAACTAGCGAACGGACAGCTGCGCTAAGATCAACCTCGATACCCAAACTCATCTGATCAAACCATCGGAACTCAACTGCTACTGGAACATCGAGGTTGGGAATGACATGGATGAACACCTTATGTCGAAGGAAAATCTCCCAACTGTAGACCCAAAACTAACCTTGTTGAACTGTGCCAAGTTTGAACCGACTAAAAATGAGTGAACTAGAGCAACCTGTCCAAGGAGACCCAAATAACACCTAATCTCTGCAAGGAGTGTGGTAAGCCTACCACGAAGTACGTAGCAATCAACTAAACTCTAAATTTTAGGAATACCGCTGCTATTCCAAATCTTAAAAATACCATCCGAATTTATGGTCGCCCAGCAAATCTTGCCACTCACAAAGAAGTCCATCATGCTGCGAATATCGAGTCAAACCAACCTATAGGCCAATGAAAGGATACCTGGAATCCAAGGTGGCTACCTAGCCATTGAAAAGCTCATGCTCTCTCAACTCACCATCCTCTGGCTAAAAAATCCACCCTACTGTACCAGTACATAAACCACCAACTATGAAAGTATATCAATACACCAACACTTCAGTCCCACAATTGGCAGAGCCTAATCATCACTGGAATCCCATGCAAATAGATAACCTCTGGGAGAATTAATGAATCAACCCCTAACTCTCGGAACACAAAGGCGACCATCAACTCTCAAAGTACCATCAGAATCTAAAGTAGCCTTGCTTGCCTCACCCCGTACAACCTGATCACGAATATCACACAACCACTGATCTTCGAACTGGCCGCTGGATTTGATCAACCAGAGAAGAACATATCTCAACACTAGCAAGAATCCTGCTGGGATCTGAAAAATCAAGCCTAATAAAATGGTTAGCCAAGGACTGGATGTCCAAGGCCAATGATCGCTCCGAAACTAAGAGAAGAGCTAAGCTATCCATACTTACTACCTCCCAGCTCAAGGATGTCGCGACTGAAGAAAACCTTTCACTAACAACCTGAAGTAACCTGCTAGCCCACGACTCTGAAACCCAATTCCAAATACCGCTCAATCTTATGTCGAATCCTTGTAGACTCATATATCGCTGATGAATACTATAGAAACTGAATCCAACTAGGCTCTGGATACACTTCTTTCCTAATATGTAAATGTTGCTGAGGCCTTGTAATGACCCTTCCGGTCATTTCCACGTATAAGTTTTGAAGTCAAGCAAATCGACAAAAGATATCGTAAGACCTTTAACAAATTTTCTGAACCTTGGGTCAAATGTATCAGGACTATTCTCCCAATATATAAAGAGTTAGAAGTCCCCCAAAATACCAAATCGAAGGTCTACGAGTCTAGTTTCCAACGCACAAAACCGCACGTCCAATAATCTCTGAGTAAAAAGTTATGACTGTTTTACCGCGGACTGTCTGGCAGAAACGGGTTGCGAACCGGGTCGCGAACCGGGTCGGGTCAAACTCGATTTAAGCCTCAACTTCACGTTTTAAAATGCCATTTCAGTTCTAAAACAGTGAGAAAACATAAGGAAGTATCCCGAGATTCTTTGAATTAAATCGAAAATTCGTGCGTAGCGAATTACGGCCAAACTATGAAAGAACTTTATAATTCCATCGTGCGTGTATTTGAAATATTTATTAAAAGTGAATTTGTAAAAATTATAATTATTATTACCTTTCAAATATTTAAAGTTTATGAAAATGTTTTTGTACAATGAATCGTATAAGATTTATTTTATAAGTTTTTATAACTCCTATATTTAAAGGAGATAGAAATTAGTTATGTTAAAAATTATTATTATAAATTATAGTAGTTTCTATGGAAAAGGATTTTCATAATAATTATGGTATATTTTAAAAATACATATTATTTATTTTACACGAATTTATGCAATACTTCCGAATATATACCTAAACGAGGGAATTTGGTTGCCACCTCCCCCCCCACGTGTAAGTGGAA
>QJPP01006092.1:0-44288 GCA_003996215.1 Jaltomata sinuosa | reverse complement strand
AGGGAATGGGGTCAGCACTAACATCTCGGACATATGCTAGATAAGCTAAAACACCCACGGGAAATCAACTTCCTAGTTCGAAGACATGAAATGATCCCAGATGGTGCATGGCTAACAGAACCCTGCCAAACAACCGGGGATACACCAGGCACGGCTATGGTAATGGTCTTGGCATAACAATCCAAAACCACACGGTGAGGGGATAACCAGTCCATGCCCAGTATCACATCAAAATCTAGCATATCAAGAATCATAAAATCACCCCAAGTCTCTGAATCACCAATAGATAACATACAGGATCTCACAATCCGATCCACTACTAAAGAATCTCCTACTGGGGTCAAAACAAAAACAGGAACAGATAATGGCTCACTAGCCAACCCCAACAAGGCACAAAGTAGGCAGATACATATGAACAAGTGGATCCAGGATCAAATAAAGCCATAGCAGGCTGATGGCACACAGAAATCATACCTGTAATCACTGCATCTGAGGCCTCTGCCTCTGGTCTCCTAGGGACCGCATAAAACTGACGACGACCTCCACCTGCCCGACCGCCATCCCTACCACCTGCTCTACCACGCGGAGCACTACCTCTACTCTGACGACCACCCCCTCTAACAGGGGGCTGAACTGCCCGTAAAGGCTCGGCTAACTGAACTGTACCCTGCTGAGGGCAATCTTTAGCAAAATGACCCATCGCACCACAAGTAAAACATGCGCCTAACGGCCTACTCTGTCGAGATGAACCCGCAAATCCCGAATGACCACCACGACCTGATGCCCCAGAAACTGTACCCCTCGAAGACTGGCCGCTATAGCCCTGATGGTTGCCCTGACCCTGCTCGAACTGGGTACTACCAAAAGTCTGAAGGGAAGACTGAACCGGTCGGCTGGACTGACCCTGGTACTGCTGTGGCTGATAACTCCGACTCCACTGGCCAGGACCTCTACCACCATATCTGGCACCACTATAGAAACCCTGATGTCGAGGCCTCTTATCTCTGGACCCCTGTTCATGTCGCTGTAGGTCCTCCACAGTATGGGCATAATCTACAATAGCCTGGAATGACCGACCACTGGCAATCAATATCTCAGCTGGCTGTCTGATCTCTGGCCTCAAACCCCACACAAATCTGCGAATCCTATCAGCCTCAGTAGGAATGATCATAGCTCTGAACGGTGCTAGCTGATGAAAACGGGTCTCATACTCCGAGATAGTCATAGATCCCTGCACAAGGTGAGTAAACTGCTCCCTGCGACGCTCCCGATCACTCTGGGGAAGGAACTTGGCCATAAAGGCCTCATAAAATTCAGACCAGGTCAACGAAACGTGGGCTTTTTGGATTTCAAACGTGGCTCAGAATGGGAAATAGGGATTTTTTGATTTTTTCGTGTGTTATAGTCCATGGATTATGTGTGATATGTGCGTCCGGCGGTAATGTTAGGCCACATTTAATAGGCGATCACCTAACCCTACTAGTGGTGCCCCATATCAGTTGCAAAGGCATAGGTATGATCGTTTTTCTCAGACTGGACCAGGCCACAGTTCAGGTGCATCCAGTTCCTATCGCAAGGGGCATTCAGGTCAGATGAGGCCACCTTTGCCACCTTGTGTTCAGTGCTGTAGGAAGCATCCTGGGATATGTCGCCTGGGTTTAGATACTTGTTATTCGTGTGGGCATCCTGGTCACTTTATGCGAGACTGTCCGTGTAGAGGTAGGGGTGAGATGTCCCAGCCTACAGGGTCGATGGCAGCTTCTTCATCTATTATTCATCCGCCTAGGACAGGACCACAGGCTACACCAGGTCGTGGTAGAGGTAGAGGAGGAGGAGTATCCAGTTCAGGCGGTGGTCAGAATCACACTTATGCTCTAGCCGGTCGCCAGGACTTGGAATCTTCACCTGATGTTGTTACAGGTATATTAACTATTTTTACTCATGTTGTTTATGCACTTATAGATCCTGACTCTACTCTTTCATATGTTACCCCGCTCATTGATGGTAAGTTGGGGGCAGGCCCTGAGTTGTTGCCTAGACCCTTTGTTGTATCTACGCCGGTTGGTGAATCTATTATAGCTAGACGAGTTTATCGAGATTGTGCAGTGTGGATTTATGACCATCTCACTTCAGCTGATCTAATCGAATTAGATATGATCGACTTCGATGTCATTATAGGCATGGACTGGTTAGCTGCATGTTA
This sequence comes from Jaltomata sinuosa, assembly GCA_003996215.1. Taxonomy (NCBI): domain Eukaryota; kingdom Viridiplantae; phylum Streptophyta; class Magnoliopsida; order Solanales; family Solanaceae; genus Jaltomata; species Jaltomata sinuosa. The sequence continues at coordinate 42,085 of QJPP01006092.1, read as the reverse complement.
TGCTAATATCGATTGTAGAACTAAGGTTGTCAAATTCCATTTTCCGGAAGAGACAATCCTCGAGTGGGAAGGTAATGCTGCCACGCCAAGGGGTAGGTTTATTTCCTACCTTAAGGCCCAGAAAATGATTTCTAAAGGCTATATTTATCATTTAGTCCGAGTAAGAAGCACAGAGGATGGACCAGCGACTCTTCAATCAGTTCCCGTGGTCAGTCAGTTTCTAGATGTATTCCCGGATGAGCTTTTAGGAATCCCTCCAGAAAGGGAAATTGATTTTGCCATTGACCTACTCCCAGATACTCAGCCTATATCAATTCCCCCTTACAGGATGGCTCCTGCAGAATTAAGAGAGTTAAAGGAATAGTGTAAGGATCTACTCGAAAAAGGTTTCATTAGGCCTAGTACATCGCCATGGGGCGCACCAGTTTTGTTTGTTCGTAAGAAGGATGGGTCCTTGAGAATGTGTATCGATTACCGACAACTGAACAACGTTACAATCAAGAATAAGTATCCGCTTCCAAGGATTGATGACCTTTTTGATCAGTTGCAAGGCGCCAAATGTTTTTCAAAGATTTACTTGCGGTCGGGGTATCACCAGTTACATGTTAAAGGGGTAGATGTTCCAAAAACAGCCTTTAGGACAAGGTATGGCCACTTTGAATTTCTAGTAATGTCTTTTGGGCTTACTAATGCCCCAGCATCTTTTACGGACCTAATGAATCGGGTCTTCAAGCCATTCCTAGATGTATTCATGATTGTATTTATTGATGATATCCTGATTTACTCGCGGTCCGAAGCCGAACATGCTGATCATCTACGTGCAATATTACAAACACTTCAGAATCATAAATTATATGCGAAGTTCTCCAAATGTGAGTTTTGGTTGACTTTAGTGTCTTTTCTTGGCCATATAATTACAGACGAAGGTATTAGAGTTGACGGCCAAAAGATTGAAGTTGTAAAGAATTGGCCGAGGCCCTTGAATGCTACAGAGAGATCCGTAATTTTTTGGGCTTAACAGGTTATTATCGGAGGTTTGTGGAATGATTTTCTTCTATCTCTGCACCATTGACAAAGTTGACTCATAAAGCTTCCAAGTTCCAGTGGTCTGATGCATGTGAGCAGAGTTTTCAGGAGTTGAAGGACAGGCTTACTTCAGCACCTGTCTTAACTCTGCCAGAGGGCACGGAAGGTTATGTTGTTTATTGTGATGCTTCAAGGATTGGGTTGGGCTACGTTATAATGCAACATGGTAAAGTTATTGCCTATGCCTCGAGACAACTAAGAAAGAACGAACAAAATTACCCTACTCACGATCTTGAATTGGCAGCAGTTATATTTGCCTTGAAAATTTGGCGCCATTACTTGTTTGGAGTCCATGTAGACGTGTTTACGGACCACAAAAGTCTACAGTATTTATTCAAAAAGAAGGATTTAAATCTAAGGCAAAGAAGGTGGCTAGAGTTATTAAAAGATCATGACGTAGATATTTTCTACCATCCAGGTAAGGCCAATGTAGTGGCCGATGCACTTAGCCGCAAATCCATGGGAAGCTTGAGCCACGTGGAAAATAGAAAGATTGAGATGACAAGAGAACTACATCAGTTAGCTAATTTGCAGGTTCAACTACTAGACCAAGGTAATGGGGGAGTTGTTATTCAAAGAACAGCGGAATCCTCACTTATAACAGAGGTAAAGGAATGACAATATGATGATCCAGAATTAGTAAGATTGAGGGAGGAAATTCCACAACAGAAGCAACCACTAATAAAGCTTAAGGAAGATGGGGTTCTGAGATATCAAGGTCGTCTATGTGTTCCTAACGTTGGGGATCTTCGGGAGAAAATTTTGGCAGAAGTTCACTATTCCCGCTATTCAATCCATCAAGGAGCGACGAAGATGTATCATGATATTCGACAGATTTATTGGTGGAATAATATGAAGAGAAATATTGTAGAGTTTGTAGCCCAATGCCCGAATTGTCAACAGGTAAAAATTGAACACCAGAGACCCGGAGGTCTAACTCAAAGTATAGTGATACCTACCTGGAAATGGGAGGTGATCAACATGGACTTTATTACAGGCTTACCCCGTACTTATAGGAAGTATGACTCCATATGGGTGATTGTAGATAGACTTACAAAATCAACTTACTTTTTCCCAGTCAGGACAACTTATACTGCTGAAGATTATGCCAAGTTGTATATTAGTGAAATAGTTCGATTTCATGGTGTCCCAATTTCCATCATTTCAGATAGGGGTGCTCAGCTTACAGCAAATTTTTGGAGGTCTTTCCAGAGAGGCTTAGGTACTCAAATAAGTCTCAGTACAGCTTTTCATCCACAGACAGATGGACAAGCTGAGCGCACTATTCAAACACTCGAAGATATGCTACGATCTTGTGTACTAGATTTTAAAGGGAGTTGGGATGACAATTTGCCACTAATTGAGTTTGCTTATAATAATAGCTTCTATGCAAGCATTCAAATGGCTCCTTATGAGGCTTTATACGGACGAAAGTGTAGATCACCGATTGGATGGTTTGAAATTAGAGACGCAGGATTATTAGGGCCAGACCTAGTTAATCAGGCAATGGAGAAGGTGAAGCTAATTCGAGAAAGATTACTAACACCCCAGAATAGGTAGAAATCATATGCAGATGTGCGACGTCGGGATTTGGAATTTAATATTAGTGATTGGGTTTTCCTAAAGGTTTCGCCCATGAAAGACGTTATGCGATTTGGTAAAAAGGGAAACCTTAGTACAAGATATATTGGGCCATACAGGATCATTTGGAGGGTAGGAAAAGTGGCATATGAGCTAGATTTACCCACAGAATTGGAGACAATCCATCCTGTATTTCATGTATCGATGCTACGAAGGTGCATAGGAGATCCTTCATGTATTATGCCTATCAAAGATGTTCAACTTTCTGAAGACTTATCCTATAAGGAAGTACAAATTTCTATCCTAGATCGTCAAGTTAGGAAGCTCAGAACCAAAGAAGTAGCCTCAATAAAGGTGTTGTGGAGAAATAATAATATCGAGGAAATGACGTGGGAAGCCGAGGAAGAAATGATGAAAAAGCATCCCCAGTTATTTATGACTTGAAGATAGTATAGAGGTAAGTCATATTCTTATGTTCTTGATACTCTTCCTACTATGCAAATATGATCAGGTTTGAACATGTGAAAATGATTACATTTAATTGTATATAGTTGTATCGCCCTGTGAGGCATCGTGCTGGACTTTTGCTGAGTTTCAGGTTTTTGGATAGTCCCAATTATAAAGGAAACTCTGCCAAAATTTCAAAAAAATCCTAAGGGACTAAAGCTCTATATGCATTACCCTCATTCGAGGATGAATGATTCTAAGGGGGGAAGGATGTAACACCCCGTACCTTTCAAAACCTATATGACTAAGTAAATATCGACGAAGGTATTTGAGCTCAAGATTTTGAAGGGGTACTTTGGCCTAGAATTTGAAATGGTCAAATGTATATAAGTGTTAAGTTAAAGAATAAGGATGAGGGTTTTGAAAATGAGATAAAACAAGTGAGGTGCTTGCTCGACTTATCTAAGCTTTTAGGTGACAAGTCGGTGCATCACCTACCTACGCTAACGAACCAAGTTCCGAGGGCCAATTACGAGTAGCAACATCTTGTATTATTAAACCTAATGGTAGCCCAAATGAAGCTTAAAGTTGGCCCATCAAAACACAACCAAATATGGCCCAAACAACTACAAAAGGTAGCCACCAATATTGACCACATTTTGACCCAAGAGAAGCCCAAAATCAGCCACAAAACTTAACCCTTTTGAGGCCCAAGCAAAGGGTAATTTTGGCCCAAGTTTCTTGACCCATTTTTTCCCAAATATACTCAAAAAAGTCGGCCAAAAAGATCCCTTTATACAGACCTTTTGTTGATCAATATTGATCACAAAAAGCTGGAAACAATTCTTTTTTATCTCCTTTCCTTTGGCAGCCCCTCTCTCCCTTTAGGGTTCTAAGAAGATCAAGATTCATTCAATCTTAAGGTGAGTTAAACAAATTGTTATCTTGGTATTAATCTACTACATATATCTAGGATATCCTATGGTAAGAAAGACATGAACTATGGCAGCCCCTTTCTTAAGATTTAACACATAGAAATTGTGTAACAATTAAGATATTTCTTCTTCTCTTGTTTGTGTATGTGTAGGGGGTACTTAAGCTTTTAATGGCATCCATAAAAAGAGGATTAAAACACCCCTTCAAGTGTGGTAAGTACTCTTCCCATAATCATATTTTTGGATTGAAGTTCGGATGGACAATTGTTGTTGAATTGTTGTTAAGAACTCAAGGGACGGCGATCGGAAGCCGTGGGTTCAATGTGTTGCTATTGTATTTCGGCATGGTGAGTTGTGTAGGGGATGTTTGATTTGTTTTGTATTATTGGAGGAATTAGGTTGGTTTGTGTGTGATGTGTATTGGATAGGGGAGAAAGGTGCGACGATACACCTTTAATTAATGCAAAATACGTAAATCTGCCCGGGAAATGTTTAGCTACTGTTTTGGGAAATTTGCATCAGGTTTAAGAGATAATATTAGCTTAATTATACCCTTGTGTTGTAGATTAACTTAATAAAGGAAAGTCCAAGTTGTGGTAAGCGCAATCTTCGGAAGGAACGAGGTATGTTAAGGCTTCTTTAATCCTTATCGGCATGAATCTAGAAATAGAACTCTAAATCTCCGAAAGAAGGAATTTGAGTATTCTGTTGTAAGAGAGATGATTTGGTAACTCAACAAGTCTTAAGGAACTAAGTTATACATTATGGTGATTCAAGTCGCCTTCTTATAAAAATCTGATTCTTTGTGCACGAAACGTAAGTTATCCTTTTGTCAAGTTTCTTCTTTGTATTGTGATCCCTAATCAAGGTTTAGAAAGTATAAAAGGAAGGTTAGCAAGTCAAATCCCCATTTATATGTGTTTGGTAAGTTGAGTCCAACACCTAGTAAGCCAAGGATAAATAAGTTATCTAAACGAACTTTCATAAATAACAAGAATAGCTTTGAAGGTCAATCTAGTAATACACTTATTATGCGTAGTTTGCGTGTTAGTGTGCCCCGAGGTTCTACTGCCATATTGAGGCTATTATAAACATAGTGTGCACCGAGGTGCTACTGCCATATTGAGGCCATTATATACATAGTGTGCACCGAGGTAATACTTCCATATTGAGGCCATTATATACATAGTGTGCACCGAGGTGCTATTGCCATATTGAGGCCATTATATACATAGTGTGCGCCGAGGCGCAACTGCCATATTGAGGCTATTATATATAGGGTGCGCCGAGGTGCTATTGTGGTTCAACATGGGTTATAAAGAGTGAGTTGTGGTGTGAGTTAATGCATGTGTTGTATTCTAAAAAAAATAAAGGAGAAAGAGCTTAACGAGTCTTACCAATTACAGTTTACATGTTTCATATTATATCTTATTCAGATTTACTACTTGAGACTTGCTTTTATGTTTCTACCTTACATGCCAGTACATTATTGTCGTACTGACGTCTCCATTTCCTGGGGGCACTGCATTCATGCCTGCAGGTCCAGACAGAAACCCAGACAGACCTCTTCAGTAGGAGTTGTAGAGTTCAGACATTTTGGTAAGCTCCATTCTTCCTGGAGCTGACGAGTTAGAGGTCTAGCTTATATTTTTACCAGGTTATGTATATGTACAGCTTATGGGTATTCCAGGGCCCTGTCCTAGATATGAGATATTTTACTTACTCCTAGAGGCTTGTAGACGTATATATGTATATCAGTGTTGGGTATGGCCTTGTCGGCCTTGTTATTAGCTATCTACTATGATAATAGCCTTGTCGGCCTTGAGTTGTTTACCTACTATTGAGCTTTCATTGTTTCAAATTGCTATTCTTAGAGACTTTGTCGGTCTCAGGCCCCCAGCAGGTTCAATAGAGATACACTCTATTTTGGCACCCTCGGCTTTTTGGGGCTCCGGGTGTCGGTCATGCCTCCCATGGTTTGGGGCGTGACAGGTATTTTGGCCGAATTTTTTCGTGGGTGTTTGTGAAGACCTATTTAATGGTGCGCGTTGGTACGGAGGGTCAAACGTGGGTATTTTAGATTTCAAACGTAGCTCGGAATGGGAAATAGGGATTTTTTAGTTTTTTCGTGTGTTGTAGTCCATGGATTTTGTGTGATATGTGCGTCAGGCGGTATTTTGGCTGAAATTTTTCATGGGCGTCCGTGACGACCTATTTAATGGCACGCCTTGGTTCGGAGGGGCAAACGTTGGCCTTTTGGATTTCAAACGTGGCCCAGAACGGGAATTAGGGATTTTTCGTGTGTTATAGTCCATGGATTTTGCATGATATGTGCGTCCAGCGGTATTTTGGCCTAATTTTTTTGTGGGCATCCGTGACGACCTATTTAATGGTGCGCGTTGGTTAAGAGGGGAAAACGTGGGCTTTTTGGATTTCAAACGTTACCCGGAACGGAAAATAGGGATTTTTTGGTTTTTTCGTGTGTTATAGTCCATTGATTTTGTGTGATATGTGCGTCCGGCGGTATTTTGGCTGAAATATTTCATGGGCATCCGTGCCAACCTATTTAATGGTGCACGTTGGTTCGGAGGGGCAAACGTGGGCTTTTTGGATTTCAAACATGGCTCGGAACAAGAAATATGGATTTTTCAGTTTTTTTGTGTGTTATAGTCCATGGATTTTGTGTGATATGTGCGTCCAGCGGTATTTTGGCCAAACTTTTTTGTGGGAGTCCGTGACGACCTATTTAATAGCGTGCGTTTGTTTGGATTGGCAAACGTGATATTTTTGGATTTCAAATATGTCCCGGAACGGGAAATAGGGATTTTTCGTGTGTTATAGTCGATGGATTTTGTGTGATATGTGCGTCCGGCGGTATTTTGGCCAAATTTTTTCGTGGGCGTCCGTGACAACCTATTTAATGGCGTGCATTTATTCAGAGGGGCAAACCTGGGGTTTTTGGATTTCAAATTTTGCCCGGAACGGGAAATAGGGATATTTTGGTTTTTTTGTTTGTTATAGTACATTGATTTTGTGTGATATGTGCGTTAGGCGGTATTTTGGCTGAAATTTTTCGTGGGAGTCCGTGACGACCTATTTAATGGCGAACATTGGTTTGAAGGGGTAAATGTGGGATTTTTGGATTTCAAACGTGGCTCGGAATGGGAAATAGGGATTTTTTAGTTTTTTCATGTGTTATAGTCCATCGATTTTGTGTGATATGTGCGTCCGGCGGTATTTTGGACAAAGGTTTTTGTGGGCGTCCGTGACTGTTACGACCCGATTTCTCGGTCATGATGGCACCTACAACCCCCCAGTAGGCGAACCAATTCCCGTAGCCCAGGACAGTTAGTAATGGGCTACTATCTAACAAATAAGCGGGAGAATAGTTTAATAAGCAAAAGTAAGAGAGTAAGATGAGGAGAATAGATAACAGGAGTATATATATACATATGCGGAAACTAAACCAAACCCCAAGACCTGGTATCATAGTATAGATCCAAAACTACATACATGGAGAGCAAACGATCCAAAACAATATATACAGATGTCTCTGAATGGTAATAGAGTACATGAAGCAAAAGATAAACTAAAGCTAAGCTCCGATCGCCAAGAGCTCACCCTCAGTCTGAAGTAATCCGCAACAGATCTCCAAGAACGAATCACAGCGATCTAACACACCTGGGGTCCTTGCAATAACAGTGTATACATAATAAGTTTACGAAATGGATGGTATATTGGTAACCTCAAGTGTAAGAAGAGGGAAAGAGTAATGTTAGGCATGCTCAGAGACATGAATCAAACTCAACTAATCATATCAATCTCAAATCCAGAAACTAACAGTTTAGCAGTAACCAATTTCATACTTAACCGTAACAGGAAACAATTCTGTAAGTAAATAGCAAAAGTCTACCTACAGTCCCCCGGCCGGCCATACAACCGAGGAAAGCAAACAAGTGAAAACAAACCCTCCGGCATCCCATACTACCGGAGCGTACAATCAATGATATGATGCATGAAGATCTCAAGTGAAATGGTATCTCTGTATGTACCTCCTCCGGTGCCGATCCGGCCTAGAAGGTAGGTTCCATGGAAGGACACTGCCCGTATACCTCTACTCCACCGTATGCCCTTCCTTCGGCACACGCAACCCAAATCCCCAGGCCCGGATGGCAAGGTCCATGGAGGTCCCTGACCCCATACTAAAACTCAGTATCAAAACATGTCATCCGGAAGCAAGTCCGGGTTCAAGATAGAGACCCAGTCTCTAATATGCATGCCCAGACCCTGTCCAGGACTAAAGTAGTAGGAAAATATCTCAAAAAAAAAACTCTCCAAGGGTGCCCGGGCACAACCGGGTCTAAACAGTAGAAAGTCATCTCGGGTGCTCGGTCCGATCGAGGCTAAAAATCATCTCAAGTAGCAAGAAAACTCAACTAGCACCCCGACCCTGCCGAGTCTAGCGTTAATTGTAAAACTAATGATTTAAATCATAATTTTACTTTCTTTTACCCAAGAATATTCACACGTTAAATCAAGCCATTTCTAATTTATTCTCATAAAAAAAAGGGCCCCCGGGGCCATGCAAGGTTTAGAAAATAGTGCCAGTAGGGCCGAAGCCCAAACCATAGTAAAACATGGATAAAACCTCTTTATATGAATGGAAATGGTATGATCACACACAATAGCTTCCCAGCAGCTCACAATCAACCTATCAACCCTGCACAGGCCCACAGCTACTCAGCAAGCATAACCAGCCTAGAAGGATAATTTTATGCCCGGGACTCGCGGACATTCCTAAAATCCCACCTTCTATGTTCCAGAGTCAACAAGGTCTCACAAGACCACAAGGGTAAATAAAATATATCGGCAAGTACTACAAGCAACGGAGGAACAAAAGTAGGCGGACATGAATAAAGCGGTCGAGGTCTGTGGTGCCAACCTAATAATCCAACCCAAGGATGCCAGCTTATCTCATTATGTAAGTACGCGGGTATTGCATAAATTCATGGTAAAATAAGTATAACTTTTTGAATATATCATAATTCATAGAAAATTATTTCAAACAAAACCTACTATATTATAATAATAATTTTTAATATAGCTAAATTTACTATCTCCGTTAAAATAATACAATGTATAAAAACCTTATAAAATAAATACATACACAATTATGTCATAACAAAAGTATTTTTCATACACATTAAAATACTTTAAAAAGGTAATAAAAAAAATATAACTTTAAAATAAAATATTTTCAAATATACGCGCGATGCTAATAAAATTCTTAAATTTAGGTTCGCAATTCACCATCGCACGATTTTGATACTCAATAACTCTCTTGGAACCCTCCCTTATGTTTTCTCACTGTTTCAGAACTGAAATGGCATTTTAAAACGTGAAGTTGAGGCTTTAAATCGATTTTGACCTGACCCGGTTCGCGACCCAGTTTCTGCCAGACAGTCCGCGGTAAAACAGTCATAACTTTTTACTACGAGATCAGTTAGATGTGAGGTTTTGTGCGTTGGAAACTAGACTCGTAGACCTTCGATTTGGTATTTTGGGGGACTTCTAACTCTTTATATATTGAGAGAAAAACTCTGAGACATTTAACCCAAAGTTCAGAAAATTTATTAAAGAAACTTACGATAACTTTTGCCGACTTGCTTGACTTCAAAACTAATCATACGACCAAACAAATGGCCCCGGCACCAAACTACCAGTCCCGACAAGCCTTAAATGACTTGGGGCCGCTATAAACAAGCTCTAACGGTACAAGGAAAACGTATACGTGAAAATGACCGGAAGAGTCATTACAAATTGGTTCGCTTACTGGGGGGTTGTAGGTGCCATCATGACTGAGAAATCGCCTACTGGGAGGTTGTAGGTGCCATCCGATCCGCAGGACTCTACTAGACATTGGATCCTATATCAATGACACCGATGAACCTGAAGCTCTGATACCAAGTTGTCATGACCCGATTTCTCGGTCATGATGGCACCTACAACTCCCCAGTAGGCGAACCAATTTGTAATGACCCTTCTGGTTATTTCCACGTATATATTTTCCTGGTACCGTTAGATCTTGTTTGTAGCGGCCCCAAGTCATTTAAGTCTTGTCGGGACTGGTAGTTCGATGCCGGGGCCATTTGTTTGGTCGTATGATAAGTTTTGAAGTCAAGCAAGTCGGCAAAAGTTATCGTAAGTTTCTTTAATAAATTTTCTGAACTTTGGGTAAAATATCTCAGAGCTTTTCTCTCAATATATAAAGAGTTAGAAGTCCCCCCAAATACCAAATCGAAGGTCTACGAGTCTAGTTTCCAACGCATAAAACCTCACATCCAACTGATCTCGAAGTAAAACGTTATGACGATTTTACCGCGGACTGTCTGGCAGAAATTGGGTCGCGAACTGGGTCGGGTCAAGATCGATTTAAAGCCTCAACTTCACGTTTTAAAATGCCATTTAAGTTCTGGAACAGTGAGAAAACATAAGGGAGGGTTCCAAGAGAGTTATTGAGTATCAAAATCGTGCGATGGTGAATTGCGAACCTAAATTTAAGAAGTTTATTAGCATCGCGCGTATATTTGAAAATAGTTTATTTTAAAGTTATATTATTATTACCTTTTTAAAATATTTTAAAGGTTTATGAAAAATATTTTTGATACGATATAATTGTATATGTATTTATTTTATAAGGTTTTTATACATTGTAATATTTTAACGGAGATAGTAAATTTAGTTATGTTGAAATTTATTATTATAATATAGTAGGTTTTATTCAAAATAACTTTCTATTAATTATGATATATTTAAAAAGTTATATTTATTTTAGCACAAACTTATGCAATACCCAAGTACATGGGTAATGAGTTAAAATGAAATAATTGGGTTGACACCACATTAACACGTGGTGTCGATTGCATAAGTCATTTGATGACTAAGTGATTTATGTATATAGAATTTCTTTAAGTGATATGTATGGAATTATTTAATTAATGAATTAAGAAACCATCCAATTGCTTGAAAATTGTTGTTGTACGTATTTCATAGTGGAAGTTACCAATCCTTTCATTTTAATTCTTCTTCATTTGTTTCACCAGGAACACCTATGTAAGTTGCTGGAAATATGTTGCATATTCACGCGAGTTGCTGCAAGTATGTTGCATCTAATGTGAAACCAAATTTGATTAAAGGAAATATTTGTGCATCGTAATTAATTACCAAAAGGAAATCAATTTTCTACGTCAAATTATTCAAGCCCAAGTTCAAGTTTGATTTCGTTTCAGAGCTTCTCGGACATCGTCATTCTAATAGCTTGTCATCGGATGACAGGTAGGTTATGGTTTAAAATCCCTAGACTTAGCATATATCAGATTAAATTGTACTAGCTGGCATCCTTGGGTTGCATTATTAGGTTGGCACCACAGACCTCGACCGCTTTATTCATGTCCGCCTACTTTTGTTCCTCCGTTGCTTGTAGTACTTGCCGATATATTTTATTTACCCTTGTGGTCCTGTGAGACCTTGTTGACTCTGGAACATAGAGGGTGGGATTTTGGGAATGTCCGCGAGTCCCGGGCATAGAATTATCCTTCTAGGCTGGTTATGCTTGTTGAGTAGCTGTGGGCCTGTGCAGGTCGATAGGTTGATTGTGAGTTGCTGGGCAGCTATTGTGTTTGATCATACCATTTCCATTCATATAAAGAGGTTTTATCTATGTTTTACTACGGTTTGGGCTTCGGGCCTACTGGCACTATTTTCTAAACCTTGCATGGCCCCGGGGGCCCCTTTTTGATAAAAATGAATTGGAAATGGTTTGATTTAACTTGTGAATATTCTTGGGTAAAAGAAAGTAAAATTATGATTTATATTACGATTAACGCTAGACTCGGCAGGGCTGGGGTGCTAGTTGAGTTTTCTTGCTACTTGAGATGATTTTTAGCCTCGGTCGGACCAAGCACCTGAGATGACTTTCTACTGTTTAGACCCGGTTATGCCTGGGCACCCTTGGAGGGGTTTTTGAGATATTTTCCTACTACTTTAGTCCTGGACAGGGTCTGGGCATGCATATTAGAGACTGGGTCTCTATCTTGAACCCGACTTACTTCCGGACGACATGTTATGATACTGAGTTTTAGTATGGGGTCAGGGACCTCCATGGACCTTGCCATCCGGGCCTAGGGCTTTGGCCTGCATGTGCCGGAGGAAGGGTATACGGTGGAGTAGAGGTATACGGGTAGTGTCCTTCCATGGAACCTACCTTCTGGGCCGGATCGGCACCGGAGGAGGTACATACAGAGATACCATTTCACTTGAGATCTTCATGCATCATATCATTCATTGTTTGAGGCTCCACCCTTGTTTGTTGTTTGTTGATTGTATGCTCCAGTAGTATGGGATGCCGGAGGGTTTGTTTTCACTTGTTTGTGTCCTCGGTTGTATGGGCGGTCGGGGGACTATAGGTAGACTCTTGCTATTTACTTACAGAATTCTTTCCTATTACGATTAATTATGAAATTGGTTACTGTTACACTGTTAGTTGCTGGATTTGAGATTGATATAATTAGTTGGGCTTGATTCATGCCTCTAAGCATGCCTATCATTACTCTTTCTCTCTTCTTCTTACACTTGAGGTTACCGGTATACCATCCAATTCGTAAACTTATTATGTATACACTGTTATTGCAAGGACCCCAGGTGCGTTGTTTCTTACTTTCACCTGTGCCTATGGTGTATATATTTTGCTTGTTGGCCACACATGTGGTTCTGTTGACTTCCCTCTGGGCTAGTTCCTGTGTACCTTTTGTTGATTTCTATGACTACTTGCTTCTATTCTGTCTATTACTACGCTTTTATCTTATATGTGCCCAGTCGGCCTATGATACCTACTGGGTACCTTATGCTTCACATTTGGTGCTCACCCTACCCCCCTGCATCTTTGAGTGCAGATCCTAGCGTGGGCCATCGCCGTTAGATTGCTGTGATTCATGCTTGGAGATCTGTTGGGGATTACTTCAGACTGAGGGTGAGCTCTTGGCGATCGGAGCTTATATTTAGTTTATCTCTTGCTTCATGTACTCTATTACCATTCAGAGACATCTGTATATATTGTTTTGGGATCGTTTGCTCTCCATGTATGTAGTTTTGGCTCTATACTATGATACCAGGTCTTGGGGTTTGGTTTAGTTTCTGCATATTTATATATATACTCCTGTTATCCATTCTCCTCATCTTACTCTCTTACTTTTGCTTATTAAACTATTCTCCCGCTTATTTGTTAGATAGTAGCCCATTACTAACTGTCATGGGCTACGGAAATTGGTTCGCCTACTGGGGGGTTGTAGGTGCCATCATGACCGAGAAATCGGGTCGTGACAACTTGGTATTAGAGCTTTAGGTTCACCGGTGTCATCGGTATAGGAGCCAATGTCTAGTAGAGTCCTGCAGATCGAGGCGGAGACATCTGTACTCAATCTTTAGGAGGCTACAGTGATATTTTAGGAAATTTGACTCTTTCATTGCTTCTGTGTCGTGCGTGGAACCCTTGAAATTTCTGGAAATCTCATTTGTTCTACTTCATCCTTCCGAGGATGGTTCGTACGAGCTCATCGGCATCACGCGAAGACGAGCCTCCCACTCCAGCTAGGGTTCGAGGACGCCCTCGAGCAGCGGCACCTGCTAGAGCTGCTAGAGTTGAGATAGAGCTCAAGCGGCATGTGGATCAGGGGGCAGCCCAGGTACCACCAGCTCAAGCACCAGCTCCAGTGCCCACTTTTGTGCCAGCTCCATCCGCAGCTCAGTCTCCAGATATTCGGGGATTACTATTACAGCTTTTGGGTATGATTGGAGAGCGGCCTTCTGAGGTAGCGCAGACATCCTCTCAGGGGGCATCCCTGGGTGCACAGAGTTTAGGAGCGCAGCCTGCTACTATGGCTCCCCGTGCGGAGTTCATTCAGGTCCCATCTGTTGCATAGCCTCTTGCTCCTCGCCCAGCTATGACAGAGTCAGAGCAGAAGGCGTTGGGTAGGTTTTTGAGGTTAGCACCTCCGAGGTTTGCTGATACTTCTGGACAGGATCCACATGACTTTATTACTACCTGTGAGGAGATGTTGCATCATTTGGGTTTGTTGGAGACTCACGGGGTTGGTTATACTACCTATTAGTTAGAGGGCCCAGCGAAGTTATGGTGGAGGGCTCATGTTGCTTGTAGACCACCGTCGTCACCTCCTTTGACCTGGTCTGAGTTTTATGAGGCCTTTATGGCCAAGTTCCTACCTCAGATTGATCGTGAGCGCCGCAGGGAGCAGTTTACTCACCTTATGCAGGGGTCTACAATTGTCTCAGAGTATGAGACCTGTTTTCATCAGCTAGCACCGTTCGGAGCTATGATCATTCCTACCGAGGCAGATAGGATTCACAAATTTGTATGGGGTTTGAGGCCAGAGTTTAGCAAGCTAGCTGAGATATTGATTGCCGATGTTCGGTCATTTCAGGCTATCGTAGACTATGACCGCACTGCGGAGGACTAACAGCGACATGATCAGGGGTCCAGAGATAAGAGGCCTCGACATCAGGGTGTCTATAGTGGTTCCAGATATGGTGGTAGAGGTCCTGGCTAGTGGAGCCGGAGTTATTAGCCACAGCAGCACCAGGGTCAGTCCAGCCGACCGGTTCAGGCTTCCCTTCAGACTCTCGATAGTACCCAATTCGAGCAGGGTCAGAGCAGCCATCAGGGCTATGGCGGCCAGTCTTTGAGGGGTACAATTTCTGGGGCATCAGGTCGTGGTGGTTATACGGGATCTGCTGGTTCGTCTTGACAGAGTAGGCCGCCAGGGGCTTGTTTTACTTGTGGTGTGATTGGTCATTTTGCTAGAGATTGCCCTCAGCAGGGTACAGTTCAGTTAGCCGAGCCTTTACGAGCAGTTCAGCCCCCAGCTAAAGAGGGTGGTCGTCAGGGTAGAGGTGGTGCTCCATGCGGCAGAGCAGGTGGTAGGGATGGCGGTCGGGCAGGTGGAGGTGGTCATCATTTTTACGTGGTCCCTAGGAGACCAGAGGTAGAGGCCTCAGATGCTGTGATTACAGGTACAATTTTTGTGTTCCATCAGTCTGCTATGGCTTTATTTGATCTTGGATCCACTTGTTCATATGTATCTGCCTACTTGGTGCCTTGTTTGGGGTTGGCTAGTGAGCCATTATCTGTTCATGTTTCTGTTTCGACCCCAGTAGGAGATTCTTTAGTAGTGGATCAGATTGTGAGATCTTGTATGCTATCTATTGGTGATTCAGAGACTTGGGGTGATTTGATGATTCTATATATGCTAGATTTTGATGTGATACTGGGCATGGACTGGTTATCCCCTCACCGTGTGGTTTTAGATTGTTATGTCAATATGCCCGGTGTATCCCCGGTTGTGTGGCAGGGTTCTGTTAGCCATGCACCATCTGGGATCATCTCTTGTCTTCGAGCTAGTAAGTTGATTTCCCGTGGGTGTTTAGATTATCTAGCATATGTTCGAGATGTTAGTGCTGACCCTACTTCTCCTGAGTCTGTTCCTGTGGTTAGAGACTTCCTCGATGTGTTTCCTACCGACCTGCCAGGCCTTCCACCTGAGAGAGATATTGATTTTGCTATTGAGCTAGAGACGGGCACCAGGCCCATTTCTATTTCTCCTTACCGTATGGCTCCTGCTGAGTTGAGGGAGCTTAAGGAGCAGCTCCAGGATCTGTTAGCTAAGGGGTTTATTAGACCTAGTGTGTCACCTTGGGGTGCTCCTGTTCTCTTCGTGAAGAAGAAGGATGGGTCGATGCGCATGTGTATTGATTATCGGCAGCTGAATAGAGTGACAGGGAAAAATAGGTATCCGATGCCGAGGATTGATGACTTGTTTGACCAGCTTCAGGGTTCAGTCATGTTTTCGAAGATTGATTTGAGGTCTGGCTACCATCAGTTGAGGATTAGGGCGGAGGACATCCCTAAGACAGCATTCAGGACACGTTATGGCCATTATGAGTTCCTGGTGATGTCTTTTGGGTTGACTAATGCCCCGCAGCCTTTATGAACTGGATGCACATGGTTCTTGGCCCGTATTTGGACTCATTTGTGATAGTTTCTATAGACGACATCTTAGTATACTCGCGTAGTAGAGATGAGCATGAGAAGCACTTGAGGGTTATACTCCAGACTTTGAGAGATCATCGGCTTTATGCCAAATTCTCAAAGTGCGAGTTTTGGCTTGAGTCAGTTGCATTCCTAGGGCACGTGGTGTCTAAGGATGGGATTAGGGTTGACCCGGGAAAGATTTCTGCGGTTTGTGATTGGCCTAGACTTACTACTACTACTGAGGTCCGCAGCCTTATTGGGTTAGCAGGTTACTACAGATGGTTTGTTGAGGGATTTTCTTCCATAGAAGCACCCTTGACTATGCTGACTAGGAAGGATGTCCAATTTAAGTGGTCGGACCAGTGTGAGGATAACTTCTAGAGGCTTAAGGCCTTATTGACTTCAGCTCCAGTTTTGACTTTGCCGGTTGAGGGTCAGAGCTTCTCCGTGTATTGTGATGCTTCTGGGGTTGGTATTGGTTGTGTGTTGATGCAGCAGGGTCGAGTAATAGCATATGCATCGAGGCAGCTAAAGTTTCACGAGCGCAACTACCCCACTCATGACTTAGAGTTGGCGGCAGTAGTTTTCGCGCTTAAGATCTGGAGGCATTACCTATATGGAGTTCACTGTGAGATCTTCACCGATCACCGTAGTCTTCAGTATATCACGAGTTAGCGAGAGTTGAACTCGAGACAGAGGAGATGGGTCGAGTTACTGAAGGACTATGACTTTACTATTCTATATCATCCGGGCAAGGCAAACGTGGTAGCGGATTCCTTGAGTCGGAAGACAGTGAGTATGGGTAGCCTAGCTTCTCTTTCAGTTTCAAAGCGACCGTTGGCCTTGGACATCCAGTCCTTGGCTAACCATTTGGTTAGGCTTGACTTTTCGGATCCTAGCAGAGTTCTCGCCAGTGTTGAGATTCAGAGCCGTCAGTTTGAGGATTAGCAGTTGTGTGACCTTCGTGATCGGGTTGTTCAGGGTGAGACCAGTCGAGCTACTCTAGATTCAGATGGGGTTCTGAGGTTTGATAGTCTTCTTTGTGTTCCGATGATTAGTGATTTGATTCAATTGATTCTTCATGAGGCACATTGTACTAGATACTCTATTCACCCTGGCACAACAAAGATGTATAGAGACTTGAGACAGCTTTACTGGTGGAGTGGTATGAAGTGGGATATAGCGGATTTCGTATCTCGGTGCTTGAACTATTAGCAGGTTAAGTTCGAGCACATGAGACCCGGTGGTTTGATGCAGCGACTTCCCATTCCTGAGTGGAAGTGGGAAGAGATTACTATGGACTTTGTTGTTGGTTTGCCTCGTACTTCTCATGGGTTTGATTCCATATGGGTGATTGTGATAGGCTGACTAAGTCAGCACATTTCTTGCCGGTTCATACTTCTTATGGCGCAGAGAGGCTAGCTCAGATCTACATTCGTGAGATTGTTCGATTGCACGGGGTCCCAGCTTCTATCATTTCAGACCGTGGCACTCAGTTCACATCTCAGTTCTGGAGGGCTACTCAGCGAGATTTGGGTACAGAGGTTCATCTTAGTACCGCTTTCCACCCTCAGACAGATGGCCAGTCCGAGAGGACCATTCAGATTCTGGAGGCATGCTTCGGGCCTGTATTCTTGACTTTGGAGGTTCTTGGGATCAGTTTGTTCCCTTAGCAGAGTTTGCTTATAATAACAGTTTCCATTCGAGTATCGGCATGGCACCTTTTGAGGCTTTGTATGGCAGGCGTTGCAGATCACCGGTAGGTTGGTTTGATGGTTTTAGTTCTAGGCCACAGAGCACAGATTTGCTTCGAGATTCCTTACATCAGGTTCGAGCGATTCAGGACAGACTTTGGGTAGCTCAGAGCAGGCAGAAGAGTTATGCTGATCGTAGGCTTTGTGACTTGGAGTTTAGTGTCGGTGACCTGGTGTTTCTCCGTGTATCTCCCATGAGGGCGTGATGAGATTTGGTAGGCGGGGCAAGCTTAGACCCAGGTACATTGGGCCATTTGAGATTCTTCAGAGGGTTGGTAGTGTTGCCTATCAGTTAGCCTTGCCTCTGATGTTTTCAGCTATGCATCCTGTATTTCATGTTTTGATGTTGCGTCGGTATGTCCCAGATGAGTCTCATGTGTTGCAGTGGGATTCAGTTCAGTTGGGTGAGGGTTTAGCCTTTATTGAGGAGCCGGCGGCTATTTTGACCAGAGATGTCAGGAGATTGAGGTCTCGAGAGATCCCGGTTGTTAAGGTTCAGTGGAGGCACCGTCCAGTCGAAGAGGCTACCTGGGAGACCGAGAGAGATATGCGGGCTCAGTATCCGCAGTTGTTTGAGCCTTCAGGTACCCCCTTGACCTTGACTTTCGAGGACGAAAGTCCTTTTTAGTAGTGGATGATGTAATGACCCTTCCGGTTATTTCCATGAATACGTTTTACTTGTACCGTTAGAGCTTGTTTGTAGCGGCCCCAAGTCATTTAAGGCTTGTCGGGACTGGTAGTTCGGTGCCAGGGCCATTTGTTTGGTCGTATGATAAGTTTTGAAGTCAAGCAAGTCGGCAAAAGTAAGTTTCTTTAATAAATTTTCTGAACTTTGGGTAAAATGTCTCAGAGCTTTTCTCTCAATATATAAGAGTTAGAAGTCCCCCGAAATACCAAATTGAAGGTCTACGAGTCTAGTTTTCAACGCACAAAACCTCTCGTCCAACTGATCTCGGAGTAAAAAGTTATGAGTATTTTACCGCTGACTGTCTGGCAGAAACTGGATTGCGAACCGGGTCGCGAACCGGGTCGGGTCAAGATCGATTTAAAGCCTCAACTTCACGTTTTAAAACGCCATTTCAGTTCTGGAACAGTGAGAAAACATAAGGGAGGGTTCCAAGAGAGTTCTTGAGTATCAAAATCGTGCGATGGTGAATTGCGAACCTAATTTTAAGAAGTTTATTAGCATCGCGCGTATATTTGAAAATAGTTTGTTTTAAAGTTATATTATTATTACCTTTTTAAAATAGTTTAAAGGTTTATGAAAAATATTTTTGATACTATATAATTGTATAAGTATTTATTTTATAAGGGTTTTATACTTTGTAATATTTTAACGGAGATAGTAAATTTAGTTATGTTGAAATTAATTATTATAATATAGTATGTTTTATTCAAAATAACTTTCTATTAATTATGATATATTTAAAAAGTTATATTTATTTTAGCACAAACTTATGCAATACCCAAGTGCATAGGTAGTGAGTTAAAATGAAATAATTGGGTTGACACCACAATAACACGTGGTGTCGATTGCATAAGTCATTTGATGACTAATTGATTTATGTATATAGAATTTCTTTAAGTGATATGTATGGAATTATTTAATTAATGAATTAAGAAACCATCCAATTGCTTGAAAATTGTTGTTGTACGTATTTCATAGTGGAAGTTTACCAATCCTTTCATTTTAATTCTTCTTGATTTGTTTCACCAGGAACACCTATGTAACTTGCTGGAAATATGTTGCATATTCACGTGAGTTGCTGCAAGTATGTTGCATCTAATGTGAAACCAAATTTGAGTAAAGGAAATATTTTTGCGTCGTAATTAATTACCAAAAGGAAATCAATTATCTACGTCAAATTATTCAAGCCCGAATTCAAGTTTGATTTTGTTTCAGAGCTTCTCGGACATCGTCATTCTAATAGCTTGTCATCGGATGACAGGTAGGTTATGGTTTAAAATCCCTAGACTTAGCATATATCGGATTAAATTGTACTAGCTGGCATCCTTGGGTTGGATTATTAGGTTGGCACCACAGACCTCGACCGATTTATTCATGTCCGCCTACTTTTTTTCCTCCGTTGCTTGTAGTACTTGCCGATATATTTTATTTACCCTTGTGGTCCTGTGAGACCTTGTTGACTCTGGAACACAGAGGGTGGGATTTTGGGAATGTCCACGAGTCCCGGGCATGAATTATCCTTCTAGGTTGGTTATGCTTGTTGAGTAGCTGTGGGCCTGTGCAGGGTCGATAGGTTCATTGTGAGCTGCTGGGTAGCTATTGTGTTTGATCATACCATTTCCATGCATATAAAGAGGTTTTATCCATATTTTACTACGGTTTGGGCGTCGGGCCTACTGGCACTATTTTCTAAACCTTGCATGGCCCCGGGGGCCCCTTTTTGATGAAAATGAATTGGAAATGGTTTGATTTAACTTGTGAATATTCTTGGGTAAAAGAAAGTAAAATTATGATTTATATTACGATTAACGCTAGACTCGGCAGGGACAGGGTGCTAGTTGAGTTTTCTTGCTACTTGAGATGATTTTTAGCCTCGGTCGGACCGAGCACCTGAGATGACTTTCTACTGTTTAGACCCGGTTATGCCCGGGCACCCATGGAGGGGTTTTTGAGATATTTTCCTACTACTTTAGTTCTGGACAGGTTCTGGGCATGCATATTAGAGACTGGGTCTCTATCTTGAACTCGACTTGCTTCCGAATGACATATTTTGATACTGAGTTTTAGTATGGGGTCAGGGACCTCCATGGACCTTTCCATCCGGGCCTGGGGCTTTGGGCTGCGTGTGTCAGAGGAAGGGTATACAGTGGAGTAGAGGTATACGGGTAGTTTTGATACTGCGTTGTTTGTTGATTGTACGCTCCGGTAGTATGGGATGCCGGAGGGTTTGTTTTCACTTATTTGCGTTCCTCGGTTGTATAGGAGGCCGGGGGACTGCGTCTACCTGCTTGTAGGTAGACACTGTAGGTCAGTGGAGCCTCAAACAATGAATGATATGATGCATGAAGATCTCAAGTGAAATGGTATCTCTGTATGTACCTCCTCCGGTGCCGATCCGGCCCAGCAGGTAGGTTCCATGGAAGGACACTGCCCGTATACCTCTAATCCACCGTATACCCTTCCTCCGGCACACGCAGCCCCAGGCCCGGATGGCAAGGTCCATGGAGGTCCCTGACCCCATACTAAAACTCAGTATCAAAACATGTCATCCGGAAGCAAGTCCGGGTTCAAGATAGAGACCTAGTCTCTAATATGCATGCCCAGAGCCTGTCCAGGACTAAAGTAGTAGGAAAATATCTCAAAAAAAAACCCTCCAAGGGTGCCCGGGCACAACCGGGTCTAAACAGTAGAAATTCATCTCGGGTGCTCTGTCCGACCGAGGCTAAAAATCATCTCAAGTAGCAAGAAAACTCAACTAGCACCCCGGCCCTGCCGAGTCTAGCGTTAATCGTAAAACTGATGATTTAAATCATAATTTTACTTTCTTTTACCCAAGAATATTCACACGTCAAAATCAAACCATTTCTAATTTATTCCCATAAAAAAAATGGGCCCCCGGGGACATGCAAGGTTTAGAAAATAGTGTCAGTAGGCCCGAAGCCCAAACCATAGTAAAACATGGATAAAACCTCTTTATATGCATGGAAATGGTATGATCACACACAATAGCTGCCCAGCAGCTCACAATCAACCTATCGACCCTGCACAGGCCCACAGCTACTCAGCAAGCATAACAAGCCTAGAAGGATAATTCTATTCCCGGGACTCGCGGACATTCCCAAAATCCCACCTTCTATGTTCCAGAGTCAACAAGGTCTCACAGGACCACAAGGGTAAATAAAATATATCGGCAAGTACTACAAGCAATGGAGGAACAAAAGTAGGCGGACATGAATAAAGCGGTTGAGGTCTGTGGTGCCAACCTAATAATCCAACCCAAGGATGCCAGCTAGTACAATTTTATCCGATATATGCTATGTCTAGGGATTTTAAACCGTAACCTACCTGTCGTCCGATGACAAGCTTGAACCTCTCCGAAAAGCTCCAACACGAAATCAAACTCGAACTCGGGCTTGAATAACTTTAACGTAGATAATCGATATTTGGTTATGAAGAAATATAACGTCAAATAGTTTCCCTAAGAATAACCTTCAGCACGTAACTCTATATATTGGTGCAGCATTGCAATTAACATTATCTCACCTTCTAGTTAGAAACAGAAAGGAAAGAAAACCATGGCATATTTAAGTCTATATACACATACAGCCTTAGGTAATGAAAGTTAATATAAAGAGCTTTTATATATATCACTATATACACAGCACAACATAAATGAATGACTCACATTTGATAAATTTATCACTAACATATTAAAGTAATGAGATATGCCACCAATCCTTCAACTAATGTGTTGCACCCGCCCTCCACTTCCACATGGAAGTGGAGGTGTCACCATCTCAATCTTTACTTATCTCATTATGTAAGTACGCGGGTATTGCATTAATTCATGGTAAAATAAATATAACTTTTTAAATATATCATAATTCATAGAAAATTATTTCAAACAAAACCTACTATATTATAATAATAATTTTTAACATAACTAAATTTACTATCTCCGTTAAAATAATACAATGTATAAAAACCTTATAAAATAAATACATACACAATTATGTCATAACAAAAGTATTTTTCATACACATTAAAATACTTTAAAAAGGTAATAAAAAAAAATATAACTTTAAAATAAAATATTTTCAAATATACGCGCGATGCTAATAAAATTCTTAAATTTAGGTTCGCAATTCACCATCGCACGATTTTGATATGCAAGAACTCTCTTGGAACCATCCCTTATGTTTTCTCACTGTTTCAGAGCTGAAATGGCATTTTAAAACGTGAAGTTGAGGCTTTAAATCGATTTTGACCTGACCCGGTTTGCGACCCGGTTTCTGCCAGACAGTCCGCGGTAAAACAGTCATAACTTTTTACTCCGAGATCAGTTGGACGTGAGGTTTTGTGCATTGGAAACTAGACTCGTAGACCTTCGATTTGGTATTTCGGGGGACTTATAACTCTTTATATATTGAGAGAAAAGCTCTGAGATATTTTACCCAAAGTTCAGAAAATGTATTAAAGGAACTTACAATAACTTTTGCCGACTTGCTTGACTTCAAAACTTATCATACGACCAAACAAATGGCCCCGGCACCGAACTACCGGTCCCTACAAGACTTAAATGACTTGGGGCCGCTACAAACAAGCTCTAACGGTACAAAGAAAATGTATACGTGGAAATGACCGAAAGAGTCATTACAGTGACGATTTATTTAACGGCGCGCGTTTGTTTGGAGGGTCAAAAGTGGGCTTTTTGGATTTCAAACGTGGCCCGGAATGGGAAATAGGGATTTTTTAGTTTTTTTGTGTGTTATAGTCCATGGATTTTGTGTGATATATACGTTCATTGGTATTTTGGCTGAAATTTTAGTGGGTGTATGTGATGACCTATTTAATGGTGCGCGTTGGTTCGGAGGGGCAAACGTGGGTTTTTTGGATTTCAAACGTGGCCCGGAATGGGAAATAGGAATTTTTTGGTTTTTCCGTGTGTTATAGTCTGTGAATTTTGTGTTATATGTGCGTCCGGCTGTATTTTCGCCGAAATTTTTTATGGGCGTCCATGATGAACTATTTAATGGCGCGCATTGGTTCATAGGGGAAACGTGGGATTTTTGGATTTCAAATGTGGCCCAGAATGGGAAATAGGGTTTTTTTGTTTTTTCCGTGTGTTATAGTTCATTGATTTTGTGTGATATGTGCGTCCGGAGGTATTTTGGCCAAAATATTTCATGGGCATCCATGACGACCTAATTAATGACGCGCGTTGGTTCAGAGGGGCAAGCATGTGCTTTTTTGATTTCAAAAGTGGCCCGAAACGGGAAATAGGAATTTTTTGGTTTTTTTCGTGTGTTATAGTCCATTGATTTTGTGTGATATGTGCGTCCAGCGGTATTTTAGTCAAAATTTTTTGTGGGGGTCCGAGACGACCTATTTAATGGCGCGCATTGGTTCGGAGGGGAAACGTGGGCTTTTTGGATTTCAAAAGTTGCCTGGAATGGAAAATAGGGATTTTTTCGTGTGTTATAGTCCATGGATTTTGTGTGATATGTGCGTACGGCAGTATTTTGGCCAAAATATTTAATGGGCGACCGTGACGACCTATTTAATGGCACGCGTTGGTTCGGAGGGGCAAGCGTGTGCTTTTTGGATTTCAAACGTGGCCCGGAACAGGAAATAGGGATTTTTTGGTTTTTTCGTGTGTTATAGTCCATTGATTTTGTGTGATATGTGCGTCCGGTTATATTTTGGCCAAAACTTTTTGGGCGTCCGTGACGACCTATTTAATGGTGCGCTTTTGTTTGTAGAGACAAACGTGGGCTTTTTGGATTTCAAACGTGGCCCAGGACGGGAAATAGGGATTTTTCGTGTGTTATAGTCCATGGATTTTGTGTGATATGTGCGTCCGGCGGTATTTTGGCCGAAATTTTTTGTGGTCATCCGTGACAACCTATTTAATGGCGTGTGTTGGTTCGGAGGGTCAAACGTTGGCATTTCTGATTTCAAACGTGGCCCGGAATGGGAAATAGGGATTTTTCAGTTTTTTTGTGTGTTATAGTCCATGGATTTAGTGTGATATGTGCGTCCGGCGGTATTTTGGTCAAAATTTTTCTTGGGCTTCCGTGACGACCTATTCAATGATGCGCGTTGGCTTGGAGGGGCAAACGTGGGTTTTTTGGATTTCAAATGTGGCCCAGAATGGAAAATAGGGATTTTTCAGTTTTTTCGTGTGTTATAGTCCATGGATTTTGTGTGATATGTGCATCCGACAGTATTTTGACCGAAATTTTTGGTGGGCGTCCGTAACGACCTAATTAATGGCGCGCGTTGGTTTGGAGAGGCAAATGTGGGTGTTTTGGATTTCAAACATGGCCCGGAATGGGAAATAGAGATTTTTCAGTTTTTTCGTGTGTTATAGTCCATGAATTTTGTGTGATATGTGCATCCGGCGGTAATTTGGCCGAATTTTTTCGTGGGTGTCCGTGACGACCTATTTTAAGGCGCGCGTTGGTTGGAGGGGCAAATGTGGGCATTTTAGATTTTAAACGTGGCTCAGAACGGGAAATAGGGATTTTTCGTGTGTTATAGTCCATGGATTTTGTGTGATATGTGCGTCAGGCGGTATTTTGGCTGAAATTTTTCGTGGGCGTCTGTGACGACCTATTTAATGGCGCGCATTGGTTCGGAGGGGTAAACATGAGCCTTTTAGATTTCAAACGTTGCCCGGAACGGGAAATAGAGATTTTTCGTGTGTTATAGTCCATGGATTTTGTGTGATAAGTGCGTCCAGCGGTATTTTGGTCCAAATTTTTTGTGGGCATCCGTGACGACCTATTTAATGGTGCACATTGGTTCAGAGGGGCAAACGTGGGCTTTTTGGATTTCAAACGTTGCCCGGAACAGAAAATAGGGATTTTTTGGTTTTTTCGTGTGTTATAGTCCATGGATTTTGTGTGATATGTGCGTCCGGCGGTATTTTGGCCGAAAGTTTTAGTGGGGCATCCGTGACGACCTATTTAATGGCGCGCATTGGTTTGGAGGGGCAAACTTGGGCTTTTTGGATTTCAAACATGGCTCGGAATGAGAAATAGGGATTTTTCAGTTTTTTTTGTGTGTTATAGTCAATGGATTTTGTGTGATATGTGCGTCCGGCGTTATTTTGGCTGAGATTTTTTGTAGGCGTCCGTAATGACTAATTTAATGGAGCGCTTTGGTTCGGAGGGGCAAAAGTAAGGGAAAAAGATGAAGAGAATAGATAGCAGGAATATATATATACATATGCGGAAACTAAACCAAAACCCAAGACCTGGTATCATAGTATAGAGCCAGAACTACATATAAGGAGTACAAACGATCCAAAACAACGTATACAGATGTCTCCGAATGGTAATAGAGTACATAAAGCAAAAGATAAACTAAAGCTAAGCTCCAATCGCCAAGAGCTCACCCTCAGTCTGAAGTGGTCCCCAACAGATCTCCAAGCACGAATCACAGCGATCTAACGATGATGGCCCACGCTAGGATCTGCACCAAAAAATGCAGGGGGTAGGGTGAGCACCAAATGCGAAGCATAAGGTACCCAGTAGGTATCATAGGCCGACTGAGCACATATAAGATAAAAGCATATTAATAGACAGAATAGAAGCAAGTAGTCACAGAAATCAACAAAAAGTACAGAGGAACTAGCCCAGAGGGAAGTCAACAGAACCACATGTGAGGCCAACAAGCAGAATATATACACCATAGGCACAGGTGAAAGTAAGAAACAACGCACCTGGGGTCCTTGCAATAACAGTGTATACATAATAAGTTTACGAAATGGATGGTAAACCGGTAACCTCAAGTGTAAGAGGAAGAGGGAAAGTGTAATGATAGGCATGCTCAGAGACATGAATCAAACTCAACTAATCATATCAATCTCAAATCCAGAAACTAACAGCCTAGCACTAACCAATTTCATACTTAACCGTAACTGGGAACAATTCTGTAAGTAAATAGCAAGTGTCTATCTACAGCCCCCCGGCCGCCCATACAACCGAGGAACACAAACAAGTGAAAACAAACTCTCCGGCATCGCATACTACCGGAGCGTACAATCAACAAACAACAAGGAGCCTCAAAAAATGAATGATATGATGCATGAAGATCTCAAGTGAAATGATATCTCTGTATGTACCTTCTTCGGTGCCGATCCGGCCCAACAGGTAGGTTCCATGGAAGGACACTGTCCGTATACCTCTACTCTGTCGTATACCCTTCCTCCGGCACACGAAGCCTGAAGCCCCAGGCCTGGATGGCAAGGTCCATGGAGGTCCCCGACCCCATACTAAAACTCAGTATCAAAACATGTCATCCAGAAGCAAGTCCGGGTTCAAGATAGAGACCCAGTCTCAAATATGCATGTCCAAACCCTGTCCAGGACTAAAGTAGTGGGAAAATATCTCAAAAACCCCTCCAAGGGTGCCCGAGCATAACCAGGTCTAAACAGTAGAAAGTCATCTCAAGTGCTCGGTTCGACCGAGGCTAAATTCATCTCAAGTAGCAAGAAAACTCAACTAGCACCCCGGTCCTGCCGAGTCTAGCGTTAATCGTAAATTTGGTGATATAAATCATAATTTTACCTTCTTTTACCCAAGAATATTCACAAATTAAATCAAACCATTTCCAATTCATTTCCATAAAAAATGGGCCCCCGAGGCCATGCAAGGTTTAGAAAATAGTGCCAGTAGGCCCGAAGCCAAAACCTTAGTAAAACATGGATAAAACCTCTTTATATGCATGGAAATGGTATGATCAAACAAAATAGCTGCCCATCAGCTCACAATCAACCTATCGACCCTGCACAAGCCCATAGCTACTCAACAAGCATAACTAGCCTAGAAGGATAATTCTATGCCCGGGACTCGCAGACATTCCCAATATCCCACCTTCTATGTTCTAGAGTCAACAAGGCCTCACAGGACCACAAGGGTAAATAAAACGTATCAGCAAGTACTACAAGCAACGGAGGAACAAAAGTAGGCGGACATGAATAAACCGGTCAAGGTCTGTGGTACCAACCTAATAATCCAACCCAAGGATGCCAGCTAGTACAATTTTATCCGATATATGCTAAGTCTAGGGAGTTTAAACCATAACCTACCTGCCATCCAATGACAAGCTGCTAGGACGACAATGTCCAAGCTCGAACCACTCCAAGAAACTCCAAAATGACAAAAATACCTTCCAACGAACGTCCGAATGCCCGTAGTTCTTTCACGGAAATTGTTCCTTACGTCCTAAGCTTTGCAAACACTATATATACGCAGCTTATACTCACCTATAAACAGTTCATAATTAAGCTTAAATCGGCAGATTTCCCCAAAGAATCATAACTTAACAAAACGTCCGTAGAATTTCATAAAAACGATCATAAAAGAGCCCCGAGATGGTTACCATAGCAAACCAAGTGTAAAGCTTGAATAAACACCAAGAAATACCAATTCCTATCTTTTGAAACCAGCTCCAAAAGTTGTTTATCGAAGGGGAAAATGGCTGCCACGCGTAGAGGTCGCATTTCTAGGCACGGGGACAAACTTTAGCGATAGAAATCACCAAAAACGCACCTTGATCACTCAAGAACTCTCTTGGAACCCTCCCTTATGTTTTCTCTCTGTTTCAGAACTGAAATGGCGTTTTAAAACGTGAATTGGAGGCTTTAAATCAATTTTGACCCGACCCGGTTCGCGACCCGGTTTCAGCCAGACTGTCCGCGGTAAAATAGTCATAACTTTTTACTCCGAGATTGGTTGGACGTGAGGTTTTGTGCGTTGGACACTAGACTCGTAGACCTTCGATTTGGTAGGTCGGGGGACTTCTAAATCTTTATATATTGAGTGAAAAGCTCTGAGACATTTGACCCAAAGTCCAAAAAATTTATTAAAGAAACTTACGATAACTTTTGCCGACTTGCTTGACTTCAAAACTTATCATATGACCATAAAGACCAAACAAACGACCCGGACACTGAACTACCAGTCCTGACAAGCCTTAAATGACTTGGGGCCGCTACAAACAAGCTCTAATGGTACAACAAAGGTGAAATCTCATAAATGACCGGAAGGGTCATGTCACAACCCGATTTCTCAAGTCATGATGGCACCTACAATCCCCCAGTAGGCGAACCAATTCCCGTAGCCCAGAACGGTTAGTAATGGGCTACTACCTAACCAAAACGCACCAGCAAGCAGAAATAAGCGAAAGCAAAACTCGAATATAAATACATAAAGGAAACTACACCAACCCCAAGACTTGGTATCAATAGTACAGAAGCTTCTAATAGGATACAAGTGCTAGTAGTAACAACATACAACATAAATTGCCTCCGAAAGTACAAGGAGCAATAGTACAACAGATGAGATGTAGACAATCCCCGATCGTCAGGCGCTCACCCTAGTCTCAAAGATCTAAAAGTTGCACGAGTCTCCAACGTGATCAACGACGAAAGCTCAGCTAATATCTACACAAAAAAGTGCAGAAGTGTAGTATGAGCACCAAAACCACGGGTACTCACTAGGTATCATAGGCCGACTGAGTGCATATAAGATATAAAAGCAGTAAGTAACAGATAGCAAGAAAGCAGTCACTGAGGCAATGAGCAAGGCACAAGGAGCTAGCACAGATCATCCATAACCAAGAGCTTCAAGTAACACATGCTAGCACAGAGATACAATTACACAGAATCACAGGTGAAGGAAAGGAGAACGCACCTGGAGTCCTTGCACAACAATATAAGTAAGTAGAGATAGGATTGAGAAAATAGCGGTATACCGGTAACCTCACGTGGAAGGTAAAGACGGAGAGAAGTCTAACATACTCAAAATGGAATCAACCAGTATAAGGAAATCATAACACCAATCCAATCATATGATAGCATAACCAGGGAATCACCTCAGAAGTACAACCCTAGGATGAAATAACTAGGCCACAATAACCGAGAGATACCACTCAGCTTCAAACAAGAATAGAACCAGAGTCTCACACTCTGCTCAGAAGGCCACACAAAAGTGCCTCAATAAGATAGAACTCTAAAGCCCTCTCAATAATAAAAAATCCCATAGCCAAAGCCTCAACAGGCTAGCCATCACTAATCTTTCAAGAACTGGGTGCCAAGACAATCTCTAAATAAAAACAGGAGTAAATATAGTCTACCTACAGTCCCAACGGCCGCCCATACAACTGAGGAACACAATAAAGTGAAAACAAACCCTCCGGCATCCCATACTACCGGAGCGTACACTGAACACATAACAAACATGGGTGGAATCCAATGCATGATATGATATGATGTGAAATAGAACCTCTGTATGTACCTCCTCCGGTGCCAATCAGGCCCAGCAGGCAGGTTCCATGGAAGGACTCAGCCTGTATACCTCTACTCCACCATATACCCTTCCCTCCGGCGTATGCAGCCTGAACCCCCAGGCCCGGAGCGGCAAGGTCCATGGAGGTCCCCGACCCCATACTAAAACTCAGTATCAAGACATGTCATTCGGAAGCAAGTCCGGGATCAAGATAGAGATCCAGTCTCAAGTATGCATGCCCAGACCCCGTCCAAGACTAAAGTAGTAGAAAATGCCTCAAAAACCCCTCCAAGGGTGCCCGGGAGTAACCGGGTCTAAAATTATAGTAAATCAAGTCTAGTGCTCCGCCCCGTAGAGACTAGTATCAGTAATAAAATCAAGTCTGGTGCTCTGCCCCGCAGAGACCAGTATCAGTATTAAAATCAAGTCTGGTGCTCTGCCCCGCAGAGACTAGTACTAGTAATAAAATCAGTGCGAAAACATCCAAAAATCCCCTTTTCTATCAACAACAGTACCAAAAACGGGCCCCCTGGACCATGCAAATTTAGGAAAACTGTCAGTAGTGGCTCACAACCAAAACTGTAGGAAAACATGCACGGGAAAACCTTTTTCATGGATGATATGCTCGCACACAAATATAAAAGTAGCCCAACGGCTCACAATAATTCCTATCAGACCTGCACAGGCCCAATAGCTACTCAGCAGACATAACCAGCCTAAAAGGATAATCTCTATGTCTGGGACTCGCGAACATTCCCAAATATCCCACCATCTATGTTCCAGAGTCAATACAAGACCACACAGGACCACAAAGGTAATATACATTACTACACGAATACTACAAACAATGTATGAAATAGACGGACGAAAGGCGGACAAGGTCTGGGGTACCAACCTATAACAACCCATCCAAGGATGCTAATTAATGCAGTTATAGCCTATATACGCAGAGTCTAGATAGGGGAAAACCATAACCTACCTGTCATACGATGACTAGCTGCAGGAACGGCATCGTCCAGACTCGAACAGCTCCAGGAAGCTTTGAATCACATAAAACAAATACTTTCAACTGAAGCCCTAAAGGCGTCTCTATGAAGCCTGACCAACCAAGGTAATGGAACAATTGCTAGAATCGACAAGGCTGCAAGAACGAGCCATAGCCAATTGATAAGGTGTTAATGTCACATTCTCGATCAGCCAACTCCAAAGCATAAAATGAGTCCAATAACAATAAGAAATGGCAGCTAAATCCAACAATAATATGTTAACCACATCTCAAAGGAGCGACGAGCTCCCAAGGCACTATTTCAAGGCGTACTTCACGTTGTCCAATCCAATCACTATCGTATGCGATCCCAAAAAGAATTGCACAATTTCCCAATCCCTCCAGCACCTTAACACAACCAGAACACCACAACAATAACCAAACATAACAAGATAAAGGCTGTCCAAAGCCACAAATCCAAAATACCACTTCGTGGCTCAGAAATCCATAAAATAATACTAGAACATATAATAACGAAGGAGGATCGTAGGAGGAAGGTAACCTTGACAAAAAGCTTTGAAATACCAAACTAAACATGCTGTTATAAGGACCCACCACGAGCTGTAACAATATACGGCAAGAAAACACGACAACATGCCGATAATGATAAGTTCTCCTCGGAATTGATTCTAAAGCTCAAATTAAGAATGAGTCGAGGATTTAGAACCCTTACCTTCCGATAATCAAATGATAATAGCATAAAAATATCAGTTCCACGAACTGCCTCCTTGCAGTAGCAACAAACGTATCCAAATCCAATAAGAAACTACTACAAGTTATCGAAAAATACAACTTTTCGTGACTAGAAGCTTAGAATCTTGATTCAACAAATAGATAAGTGTACGGGATCCATACCTCACCAAAATAACTCCATAGCTACTGCCAAATACTCAGAAAATACCTGCTAGCTCGCTCCATCAACACCCACGAAGATACGCCATGAAATTGACGGGACAAACTACACCAAAATGACGAGCTCGCGACGTAGAGCAACTTCCGTTAAACTTCCGAATTGAAAGGATCAAAGTCCATGGATTATTTATGGACTCTCGCTCTGATTTTCTAAGAAATTTGGGTGAAAATATGGGTTAAAACGAAGGAGAAATCAGCTTTTATAAGCTGAACCGACTTAGGACATAGGCCCCACCTTGACGTTTCTGCTTGCGCAGTTCTACGAAAATGTGAATATCTCTCTATTCTGAAGTCGTATGGATGAACGGTTTAGTGTGTTGGAAACTAGACTCGTATAACTTCGATTTGGTATATTGGGGGCACACTAACTCTTTATAGATAGGGAGAAACACCCCAAGACATTTAACCCAAATTTGAAGAGAATTCTTTAAAGGAATTTACAATAACTTTTTCCGACTCTTGTTTCGCAACTTGCTTGACTTCAAAACTCATCATACGACCATTTTGCGATTATAATACCTCGTAACACATCCTTCTTAGTATATTAGACTCTATTAGTCTTACACCAAAGGTACGGGTTACTTTAAACCTTCCAAACGGGCGAGGTGTTACACGAGGCATTTCTTTAACTCGAACTTTCGAGTAAGGAATTCCTTTGACCTAGAACCTTGGTTTAATTCTTTGATATTACCAAGAATGTTGACGGAAGTCAACGATTTCCAAAGTTGAAGATCTAAAACGAGGAACGGCCATAAAGACCAAACAAATGGCCCGGGCACCGAACTACTGGTCCCGACAAGCCATAAATGACTTGGGCCACTACAAGTAAGCTCTAATGGTACAAGAAAGGCGAAAATGTGTAAATGACCGGAAGGGTCATTACATCATCCACTACTAAAAAAACTTTCATCCCTGAAAGTCAGGAAGGAAGAAAATACCAGAGATTTAAGAATAGCGGATACAACGGCCGCACTACTCTCTCAGAAAACCCGGGTAACCTCCGCGATCGGACGGCACCCAATATAACAGAACCAAAGAAAGCAACCAAGCCTTAATTTCTTACTAGCCAAGCTAGATTTCAACCTCCAAAGAGCTTCCAACCCAAACTGAACCTCGAGAATATTAACCAAAAAGCACCTACACAACACCGAAACCAGAGCACCAAGGTTATCAACACACAAAACTCGAATCCTTAAAACGATACCAAGTTTACCAGAAAATCCATCAACCCAAAACTCTAACTCATGAACCCGTTGTTCTACAAAAGCCCTTTTTTTTATTCTGAACTGAATCCTTTAGCTCCACAAATAGGAATCTGCATATAAGCTGAACACTCAAACCACCCTCGAAGCATCAACTGACACACCAGAGATCCGTAGTTCCTGCTTATACTTTACCACGAACGAAGTCACCCATTGTACAAATGCGTTTTAAGCCAATATATAGGCTACTAGCCTTTGCCATCCAAGATAACAACCCGTAGCATATCATTGAAACTAAAGTTACCTGCCTTGACTGACCACCAACTAACGAACAAACATTTTTTCTAACATCAAATTTGCTAACTGAATCGTGCCAGGTCTGAATCAGCTGAAAGTGAATGAACCAGGGCAATCTGCCCAAAAGACCCAAACCAAAACCATGATCCTGCAAGAAGTGTGGTAAGCCTACCACGAAGTCTGTAACCATGAGCCAAGCTCCCAACAATAGAAAACACTGCTATTACTCTGAACACTCAAACACCATTTAAATGTGAAATCGCCTTACGAATCTCACCTCAGAAAGAAGTCCACCATGCCACGAATATCACGTCTAAACACCCCGAAGGTAAAGGAAAAAGGTGCATGGGGTTCAAAGTTGCCATCTAGCCATAGATGATTTTGCATATACTTTCAACTCATTCCTTTGGCTCGAATCAACCGCTCTACTGGTTCTGCAAACAACCAACCACTTTGAAGCATATATCATAATGAACTTCTCGTCCATACTATCCGAGTCTAACCAACACTAGAACCCCACATAAACAATAACTCCGGAGGAATCAATTAAACAAGCTTTCAAATCCTGGGCAAACGAATGGCTATTATCAGTCTCTACGAATCATCAGAGCTCAAAATAGCCTCGCTAGTCTTAACCCGCACAAGCTGACCACATAAATCATACACCACTGCTGAAGCTCAAACTTACATCGATGAGTCTGTCCAACCATGGTAGAATAACCTCGTACTAACCAGAACACTGCTGAAATCTAGAATATCTCGCCTCTTGCAGACGTTAGCAAAGGACTAGGTGTCCAAGGTCAATAGCCGAATTTGCAACTGAAGTAAAGAAGCTAAGTTGCCCGCACCCACTACCTCCCGGCACTAGGATGCTGCAACCAAATAGAAACTGCCACGAACCATCTGATGTAACCTGCCAAGCCATGATTTTGAATCCCAACTTTCAAAACTACCAACTAAAGCCTTGGTCGAACCAGTATGCTGCCAATGAACCTGTAAGAACCCAAGCCAACTAGGCCTGAATATGCAAATTGCCAACACCACAGTTGCTACTGAAACAAAACCAATCGATGGAAAACCCACGACAATATGTAGACGGCTGAATCGAATCACCAACATACAATCCCAAAACAAACCTTCAACGCCACCTTAGGCAACTACGAGGACACATAAACATAAACAAAGCATCATCTCCTTTCTTTTTCAACTAAAAAAAAATCCTTCCTTAGCACATATTAAACATTACAAATCCTTTCTCGAATAAGAACTTGAAGCCATTACCTTACTACTCATAGCTACACGTCAAATTCAATAAGGCAGGAGAAGAATGGGCCGGATGCCCAACTCACCCGAAATTCTTACAAATACAACCCAACCATGAGGTTACGATCAACACTTAGTCGGAAGTGCTAGAGTCAAGACCCAATCATGATGCCAACATCAAGAGCTCATCGAAAGAACTACGATCAAGATTCGTTCGAACTGGTGCTAGGGATACAACAAAACACCCAACGGACCAGGAAGTGGAGGAGACTATAGGAACAACCCACATACCTGCCAACCTCCTAAATTAATCAACAAAGAGGGTCGATTCTAGACACTCGGGAGACCAAACCAATCTATGCACACTAGCATAACCAATATCTCCCAACTCAGGCAAAATCTCAACTCTGGCCCAACTATCGATAATACACCCAACCATCACACGGATCTCTAGCAACGCTAGATAACGGCCTAGGAAACAACTATCTAGGACCGCTCAACAAGGGAAACTCAACCACAAGTCCAAAATCATAATGAAACAGGGATAACCTAACTAGAAACAGATTAACAAGAACTACCCACGAGCTACAACTCCAGGAAAACACCTCTCAAGGCTAACTTACCCCCATCCACTACTAAAGAATAAACTACCAATAAAACAACATATCGATACTACAATTCGAGTAGCCAAACAACTTAGCAGGTAGGCATACAAGCAATTACACGACAGAAGGGATAGAGTCGCAACACGAGCGAGACTAACATAAGTTGAAGGTAGCAAAATCCTAACCTGGAGCAACGATATCAGGAACCTCTACCTCTGGCCCACCAAGAGGAGTATCAAGCTGATTGGATATAAGTCTGGACTGAGTAGTCAAAACTAAAGGCCTAACCAGCCCTCTCCGGGGACAATATCTATAAAGGTAACCAATCTCTCCATAAAGATAACAACAGGATGTCTGGGATACACAATCCTGGGGCAATTCCTAGCAAAGTGTCCAGGCTCACCACACCAAAAACAGCCTATACCAGATGAAGCCCAACGGGAAAATCTCGCCTCGTACTCCAATACTGACAGACAACCCTGCTGAAGAACTAGAAGCTCAACTATAACTGAAGCACCACTCACAGAACCAGGTACTGGTTGGGCTGACCCCACACCCCCTATCTAGTGCAGTAAACCCTCACTCTAGAGTCCTGGCGCTAGTGGAAGCACTGAAGCAATAGGCACAGAAGCCTCAGCACCAACCGCTATCGCATTCGTCTTAGGAATTCGAGAATGAATGAACAACCGAAGTTTAAAAGTCAATAGAGCCAGGAACGCACGATGAGGAGCCAAGAAGATAAAATATTTCCTAACAATGCCCTGTAGCCTACCGCAGATAGGATACAGACGTCATCATACCGATCCACGAGACTCTACTTAGACACTTGCTTCTGTACCATGACACCGGTGAACCTAGAGCTCTGATACCAAGCTGTCACGACCCGATTTCTCAAGTCATGATGGCACCTACAATCCCTCAGTAGGTGAACCAATTCCCATAGCCCAGAACGGTTAGTAATGGGCTACTACCTAACCAAAATGCACCAGCAAGCAAAAATAAACGAAAGCAAAACTCGAATATAAATACATAAAGAAAACTATACCAACCCCAAGACTTGGTATCAATAGTACAGAAGGTTCTAATAGGATACAAGTGCTAGTAGTAACAAAATACAACATAAATTGCCTCTGAAAGTACAAGGAGCAACAGTACAACAGATGAGATGTAGACAATCCCGGACCGCCAGGCGCTCACCCTAGTCTCAAAGATCTAAAAGCTGCACGAGTCTCCAACGTGATCAACGGTGAAAGCTCAGCTAATATCTGCACAAAAAAGTGCAGAAGTGCAGTATGAGCACCAAAACCACGGGTACTCACTAGGTATCATAGGCCGACTGAGTGCATATAAGATATAAAAGCAGTAAGTAATAGATAGCAAGAAAGCAGTCACTGAGGCAATGAGCAAGGCACAAGGATCTAGCACAGATCATCCATAACCAAGAGTTTCAAGTAACACATGCTAGCACAGAGATACAATTACACCGAATCACAGGTGAAGGAAAGGAGAACGCACCTGGAGTCCTTGCACAACAATATAAGTAAGTAGAGAGAGGATTGAGAAAATAGCGGTATACCGGTAACCTCACGTGGAAGGTAAAGACGGAGAGCAGTCTAACATACTCAAAATGGAATCAACCAGTATAAGGAAATCATAACACCAATCCAATCATATAATAGCATAACCAGAGAATCACCTCAGAAGTACAACCCTAGGATGAAATAACTAGGCCACAATAACTGAGAGATACCCCTCAGCTTCTAACAAGAATAGAACCAGAGTCTCACACTCTGCTCAGAAGGCCACACAAAAGTGCCTCAATAAGATAGAACTCTAAAGACCTCTCAATAATCAAAAATCCCACAGCCAAAGCCTCAACAGACTAGCCATCACTAATCTTTCAAGAACCGGGTGACAAGACAAGCTCTAAGTAAAAACAGGAGTAAATATAGTTTATCTACAGTCCCAACGGCCGCCCATACAACCGAGGAACACAATCAAGTGAAAACAAACCCTCTGGCATCCCATACTACCGGAGCGTACACTGAACACACAACAAACAAGGGTGGAATCCAATGCATGATATGATATGATGTGAAATAGAACCTCTGTATGTACCTCCTCCGGTGCCAATCAGGCCCAGCAGGCAGGTTCCATGAAAGGACTCAGCCTGTATACCTCTACTCCACCATATACCCTTCCCTCCAGCGCACGCAGCCCGAAGCCTCAGGCCCGTAGCGGCAAGGTCCATGGAGGTCCCCGACCCCATACTAAAACTCAGTATCAAGACATGTCATCCGGAAGCAAGTACAGGATCAAGATAGAGACCCAGTCTCAAATATGCATGCCCAGACCCTGTCCAGGACTAAAGCAGTAGAAAATTCCTCAAAAACACCTCCAAGGGTGCCCGGGCGTAATCGGGTCTAAAACTGTAGTAAATCAAGTCTGGTGCTCTGCCCCGCAGAGACCAGTATCAGTAATAAAATCAAGTCTGGTGCTCTGCCCCGCAGGGACCAGTATCAGTAATAAAATCAATTCTGGTGCTCTGCCCCGCAGATACTAGTACCAGTAATAAAATCAGTGCAAAAACATCCAAAAATCCCCTTTTCTATCAACAACAGTACCAAAAACAGGCCACCAGGGCCATGTAAATTTAGGAAAATTGTCAGTAGTGGCTCACAGCCAAAACTGTAGTAAAACATGCAGGGGAAAACCTTTTTCATGGATGATATGCTCGCACACAAATATAAATGTAGCCCAACGACTCACAACAATTCCTATCAGCCCTGCACAGGCCTAATAGCTACTCAACATACATAACCAGCCTAAAAGGATAATCTCTATGTCCGGGACTCGCGGACATTCCCAAATATCCCACCATCTATGTTCCAGAGTCAATACAAGGCCACACAGGACCACAAAGGTAATATACATTACTACGCGAATACTACATATAACAACCCATCCAAGGATGCTAATTAATGCAGTTATAGCCTATATACGCAGAGTCTAGATAGGGGAAAACCATAACCTACCTGTCATCCGATGACTAGCTGCGGGAACGGCATCGTCCAGACTCGAACAACTCCAGGAAGCTTTGAATCACATAAAACAAATACTTTCAACTGAAGACCCAAAGGCGTCTCTATGAAGCCTGCCCAACCAAGGTAATGGAATAATTTCTAGAATCGACAAGGCTACAAGAACGAGCCATAGACAATTGATAAGGTGTTAATGTCACACTCGCGATCAGCCAACTCCAAAGCATAAAATGAGTCCAATAACAATAAGAAATGGCAGCTAAATCCAACAATAATATGTTAACCACATCTCAAAGGAGCGACGAGCTCCCGAGGCACTATTTCAAGGCGTACTTCACGTTGTCCAATCCAATCACTATCGTATGCGATCCCAAAAAGAATTGCACAATTTCCCAATCCCTACAGCACCTTAACACAACCAGAACACCACAACAATAACCAAACATAACAAGATAAAGGCTGTCCAAAGCCACAAATCCAAAATACCACTTCGTGGCTCAGAAATTCATAAAATAATATTAGAACATATAATAACGAAGGAGGATCATAGGAGGAAGGTTACCTTGATAAAAAGCTTTGAAATACCAAGCTAAACGTGCTGTTATAAGGACCCACCACGAGCTGTAACAATATACGGCAAGAAAATACGACAACATGCCGATAACAATAAGTTCTCCTCGGAATTGATTCTAAAGCTCAAATTAAGAATGAGTCGAGGATTTAGAACCCTTACCTTCCGATAATCAAATGATAATAGCATAAAAATATCAGTTCCACGAACTGCCTCCTTGCAGTAGCAACAAACGTATCCAAATCCAACAAGAAACTACTACAAGTTATCGAAAAATACAACTTTTCGTGACTAGAAGCTTAGAATCTTAATTCAACAAATAGATAAGTGTAGGGGATCCATACCTCACCAAAATAACTCCATAGCTACTGCCAAATACTCAGAAAATACCTGCTAGCTCGCTCCATCAACACCCACGAAGATACGCCATGAAATTGACGGGACAAACTACACCAAAATGACGAGCTCGCGACGTAGAGCAACTTCCATTAAACTTCTGAATTGAAAGGATCAAAGTCCATGGATTATTTATGGACTCTCCCTCTGATTTTCTAAGAAATTTGGGTGAAAAATATGAGTTAAAACGAAGGAGAAATCAGCTTTTATAAGCTGAACCGACTTAGGACGTAGGCCCCACCTTGACGTGTCTGCTTGCGCAGTTCTACAAAAATGTGAATATCTCTTTATTCTGAAGTCGTATGGATGAACGGTTTAGTGCATTGGAAACTAGACTCGTAGACCTTCGATTTGGTATATTTGGGGCCCACTAACTCTTTATATATAGGGAGAAACACCCCAAGACATTTAACCCAAATTTGAAGAGAATTCCTTAAAGGAATTTACAATAACTTTTTCCGACTTTTGTTTCGCAACTTGCTTGACTTCAAAACTCATCATACGACCATTTTGCGATTATAATACCTTATAACACATCCTTCTTAGTATATTATACTCTATTAGTCTTACCCCAAAGACACAGGTTACTTTAAACCTTCCAAACGGGCGAGGTGTTACACGAGGCATTTCTTTAACTCGAACTTTCGAATAAGGAATTCCTTTGACCTAAAACCTTGGTTTAATTCTTTGATATTACCAAGAATGTTTACGGAAGTCAACGATTTCCAAAGTTGAAGATCTAAAATGAGGAACGGCCATAAAGACCAAACAAATGGCCCGGGCACCGAACTACTGGTTCCGACAAGCCATAAATGACTTGGGCTACTACAAGTAAGCTCTAATGGTACAAGAAAGGCAAAAATATGTAAATGAATGGAAGGGTCATTACACTTCATTACAGTGACGACCTATTTAATGGCGCGCTTTGGTTCGGATGGGCAAACGTGGGATTTTGGATTTCAAACGTGGCCCAGAATGGAAAATAGGGATTTTTCAATTTTTTCGTGTGTTATAGTCCATGGATTTTGTGTGATACGTGCGTCCGGTGGTATTTTGGCCGAAACTTTTAGTGAGCGTCCGTGACGACCTATTTAATGGTGCGCGTTGGTTTGGAGAGGCAAATGTGGGTTTTTTGGATTTCAAACGTGGCCCGGGATAAAAATTAGGGATTTTCCTGTTTTTTCGTGTGTTATAGTCCATGAATTTTGTGTGATATGTGCATCCGGCGGTATTTTGGCCGAATGTTTTCGTGGGTGTCCGTGATGACCTATTTAATGGCGCGCGTTGGTTCAGAGGGGCAAACGTGGGCATTTTTTGATTTCAAACGTGGCCCGGAACGGAAATAGGGATTTTTTGGTTTTTTCATGTGTTAAGTCCATGGATTTTGTGTGATATGTGCGTCAGGCGGTATTTTGGATGAAATTTTTTGTGGGCGTCCGTGATGAAATATTTAATGGCGCGTGTTGGTTCGGAGTGGCAAACGTGGGCCTTTTGGATTTCAAATGTGGCCCGGAATGGGAAATAGGGATTTTTCGTGTGTTATAGTCCATGGATTTTTGTAATGACCCTTCCGGTCATTTCCATGTTTAAGTTGGAAGTCAAGCAAATCGACAAAAGATATCGTAAGACCTTTAACAAATTTTCTGAACCTTGGGTCAAATGTATCAGGCCTTTTCTCTCAATATATAAAGAGTTAGAAGTTCCCCGAAATACCAAATCGAAGGTCTACGAGTCTAGTTTTCAACGCACAAAACCGCACATCCAAATAATCTCGGAGCAAAGAGTTATGACTGTTTTACCGCGGACTGTCTGGCAGAAAACGGGTTGCGAACCGGGTCGCGAATCGGGTCGGGTTTAACCCGATTTAAGCTTCAATTTCACGTTTTAAAATGTCATTTCAGTTCCGAAACAGTGATAAAATATAAGGGAGGATCCCGAGAGAATTTTTGAATATCGAAATCGTGCGTAGGCGAATTACGAGCCTAAACTTAAGAACTTTATTAGCATCGTGCGTGTATTTGAAATATTTATTTAAAAGTTGAATTGGGTAAAAATTATATTATTATTGCCTTTTCAAATATTTTAAAGGTTTATGGAAAATATATTTGATACGATATAAGTGTATACGTATTTATTTTATAAAGTTTTTATACTCCGTAATATTTTAACGGAGATAGTAAATTTAGTTATGTTTAAATTTATTATTATAATATAGTAGGTTTTATTGGAGATGATTTTCTATCAATTATGGTATATTTAAAATATCATATTTATTATACCACGAATTTATGCAATACCCGAATATTTATTTAACGGGATGGAAATTATTTTGGGGACACCACCACTTCCACGTGGAAGTGGTGGGAGGGGACAGCAAAAGGGGCTAAGGAGCCACGTAGTGGGCTTAGCTGTTGGTAAGTACCAACTCAAAGTGTTAAATATACATTACCTTTTATAAATCCTTTTGCCAAAGTGACCTCTTAGTGAATTATTCATTAAACTCCACCATTTGAATATGTTATACAGTGCTGCGTACGTGTATGATAATTTTCAGGTGGGTGAGTTAGTATCTTATCCCATGATTTACATAATTTTGTGTTTAATCAATTATCTACGTCAAGTTATTCCGTCCCAAATCCGATTCCGATTCCGATTTAGTTTTGGATTTTCTCGGAGTGGTTCGAGCTTGGACATCGTTGTTCCAGCAGCTTGTCGTCGGACGACAGGTAGGTTACGGTTTAATTTCCTTAGACTCCGCATATATAGAATAAAATTGTATTAATGGGCATCCTTGGGTTGGTTTATTAGGTTGGTACCACAGACCTGACCGCTTTATTCATTGTCCGGCCTATTTTTATTCCT
>QJPP01006091.1:0-15281 GCA_003996215.1 Jaltomata sinuosa | reverse complement strand
GAGTCAATACATGGCCATACAGGACCACGAGGGTAATATACAATACTACGCGAATACTACAAACAACGCATGAAATAACGGATGAACAAGGTGGACAAGGTCTGGGGTACCGACCTATAATAACCCATTCAAGGATGCTAATTAATGTAGTTATAGCCTATATACGCAGAGTCTAGATAGGGGAAAACCATAATCTACCTGTCATCCGATGACTAGCTGTGGGCACGACATCGTCCAGACTCGAACAGCTCCAGGAAGCTCTGAATCACACAAAACAAATACTTTCAACTGAAGTCCCAAAGGCGTCTCTATGAAGCCTGACCAACCAAGGTAATGGAACAATTGCTAGAATCGACAAGGCTGCAAGAACGAGCCATAGCCAATTGATAAGGTGTTAATGTCACACTCACGACCAGCCAACTCTAAAGCATAAAAATGAGGCCAATAACAATAACAAATGGCAGCTAAATCCAACAACAATACATTAACCACATCTCCAAGAAGCGACGAGCTCCCGAGGCACTATTTCAAGGCGTACTTCATGTCATTCAATCCAATAACCATCATTCGTGACTCCAATAAGAATCACACTAACTCCCAGTATGTCCAACACCTTAACACCATCAACATACAACAATAACAACCCAATTTAATATGACAAATGGGCTGCCCAGAGCCACAGATCCAAAATACCACTTCGTGGCTCAGAAATCCATAAATCAATACTAGAACATATAATAACGAAGGAGGGTCATAGGAGGAATGTTACCTTGAAAAAAAGCTTTGAAATACCAAGCTAAACATGTTGTTATAAGGAACCATCACGAGCTGTAACAATATACGCTAAGAAAACACGACAAATATGCCGATAACGATAAGTTCTCCTCGGAATTGATTCTAAAGCTCAAATTAAGAATGAGTCAAGGATTTAGAACCCTTACCTTCCGATAATCAAATGATAATAGCTTAAAAATATCAGTTCCACGAACTGCCTCCTTGAAGTAGCAACAAACGGAGCCAAAACGACGAGAAAACTGTACCACGATGATGAGCTCGCGACGTAGAGCAACTTCCGTTAAACTTCCGAATTGAAAGGATGAAGGTCCATGGATTATTTCTAAGGTTTGTATCTGTTTTTCTGTTGTTTTGGTCTGTTTTTATGGGTTTAAAACGAAGGAGAAACTAATTTATAAAGGCAAACCGACTTAGGATGTGGGCCCTGCTTTGACGTGTCTGCTTGTGCAGTCTTACAAAAACATGAATATCTATTTATTCTGAAGTCGTATGGACAAACGGTTTAGTGCGTTGGAAACTAGACTCGTAGACCTTCGATTTGGTATATTGGGGTCCCATTAACTCTATATATGTAGGGAGAAACACCCCAAGACTGTTAACCCAAATTTGAAGAGAATTCCTTAAAGGAATTTACAATAACTTTTTCCGACTTTTGTTTTGCCACTTGCTTGACTTCAAAACTTATCATACGACCATTTTGCGATCATAATACCTCATACATCATTATTAGTATATTAGACACTATTAGTCTTACCCCAAAGGCACGGGTTACTTTAAATCTTCCAAATGGGCGAGGTGTTACACGAGACATTTCTTTAACTCAAACTTTTGAGTAAGGGATTCCTTTGACCAAGAACCTTGGTTTAATTATTTGATATTACCAAGAATGTTGACGGAAGTCAACGATTTCAAAAGTTGAAGCTCTAAAATGAGGAACGGCCATAAAGACCAAATAATCGGCCCGGGCACCGAACTACCGGTTCCGACAAGCCATAAATGACTTGGGCCGCTACAAGTAAGCTCTAATGGTACAAGAAAGGGGAAAATGTGTAAATGACCGGAAGGGTCATTACAAAAACAGATGGGGTTTTCAGGAAATTCCTTTGGGAAAATTCAAATTCCCTTAATAGATAAGCTTGCTCACCACAAATTTGTACAAAATGTGCCAATTTCTAGCTGATTATGTGGAGAAATCGATAACTGGGGCTTCTAGAACAATATTGGTTCTGCCAGCTAGTGATTTAACGAAAAGAGGATGTCGTTTGGGAATTTGGATGACATTCGGGAACGTGAGTGTAATTTTCTAGTAGAGGTGTTATCATTTGGGAGCTATTAGAGTTGAGGTATTAGGGTTTGAATTGAGAAAGAGACGAAGAAGATGAATTAAGGGGGCGTTGG
The DNA here is from genome assembly GCA_003996215.1 of Jaltomata sinuosa. Taxonomy (NCBI): domain Eukaryota; kingdom Viridiplantae; phylum Streptophyta; class Magnoliopsida; order Solanales; family Solanaceae; genus Jaltomata; species Jaltomata sinuosa. Next base: position 13,088 of record QJPP01006091.1, on the reverse strand, counting down.
GGTGAGTTGGTGTGTTGTACGAGACACGTTGCCCATACAACGTATTCTTTTTCTTGGGAAAGGGAGAGAGTGAAGACACATGGGGGATTTTTGGGGAAAATATATGAGCATGTATATGCATTTGTGTATGTGAGCTGAGGGAATAAAAAAAGATTTGGGCCGGTTCGGAAGTTTTAGGCCTTGGTTAAAAGGTGGGCTTAGGCGGGTTGATTTTATTTAAGAACTAACCAAACCGTTTAAAATATGGCCAAATCGAATAGATTAGAGAGTTTAGGCCGTAATTGAAATTAACGAATTAAATTCCTAATCAATTAGACGAGCTTCTATATTTTAATAATTAAGAATAATTATCTTATAAAACATAACTCAACTCGTTCAAAATCAAAGAATTAATCGTACGATTATTTCTTGACTTTAAATTGACTTTTGAGGAAAATGGAGCGCATTTCAAACTTTAAACAATTTTTTAAATATTTCTTTAAGTAAAATTCATATACTCTTATATAATTAAATATGGAGTATATATTTTTCACCTAAAACTGCTAAATTAGCCTCCAATTAATTTAAAATTCTTAATTTTTTTTAATTATTTCAAAAGTTATTAAAAGAGGATAGAAGATCGAAATTAATTAGGAATGTGGAGGGCAAAGATTGTGTGTCTATAATTGCCCCTCCCTTTAGGTAGGGTGGATGTAAGGAACTCTGGGAAAAAGGAATTGACATTCCCAAATTTATTAGACCACAGATTCTTCTTCAAAAAGTGGTTGGTTCTAGCACGAATTTCAAAGAATCATGGCCGATCTATGATATCGAGTTCCCTATATATCTCTGATTACATGTGAACTCATGCCATTTGTAGTTCAAGACACTTGATTTACGTACGATTTTCAAAGATTTCTGAACTATTTTAGTTTCAGATTAAGGAGAGACCAAAAAGCTGGTGAGTAAGGGGATTGGCGGGAGTTAGGAAGGCAACTGAGTTTTCAACATAGCGCTCACCTACATATCCCAAGACTCGGGGAATCAGGTTGCTTGTAGATTGACTCAATCGGCTGAAAAGGTAATCTTTATGTTCAGACAACCTTTGGCTCGGGATGAGTGACGAATGATTTGAGCTATAGAAAAGAGGCTTGTAACCTCTCAACTATGAATGTGGTGCATTTCACACCCATAAATAAAATTTTACCTGGATAAAATTTCCAAAGCTCGAAGTGTATTGTCACCCGAATTTAAAAAGAAGGAATATTGCTTCCAGCATGAGTTCAAAAAATAACCTGGATGCGAAACTAAGACCCAACGATAGGAAATACCCACATGCCTTCTGATAGGGGTGTGGTTTGATGGCGGTGAAAGTCGTTCCTCCTCTTGCTTTCAAAGAGTTTGCCTCTTCGAACTATGTCCCAGTTCGCTGCTAAGAAAAAGTTTCATGTTGTGATGCGTCCTTTTTGGTGTAGTCCGCACATGTGGTTTTGCTTTGAGAATTTCATCCTTCTCGGATGCTCTCAACAACATCTAAAAAAAATTGTTAATAATAACATAATTCTATTTGGAGAGATAGTTTCTTCGCCATACCTCATCCTGGGATTATGTTCGAATCCTGGGTTTTGATGTATTTTTGATGTATTTCGTTCCTGTTGTTCTGGTTCAAGATTTTCATCCTCTGGATGTTCTCGGAAATATTTTGAAACAAAATTAATAGTAGTAAAGTAACTCAATAAGGAGAGATAGCTTTGTACCTCATTTTTCCACGTTTGTTATTTCTTGAAGAAGATGCCATCCTTTCCTATGTCTATCTTAAGAAATAGCAATTGCCATGACAAATAAGCATGACATCCTTCATAGATATCGGATAGGATTGTTGTTGTGGTAGTTGGACGTGGTGATCTTTGAGTATTACGACCCTCATAGCCGTTTAATGTAATGGTCCTCGTAATCGTTTGCGGCATTCTCTTGAATGTGATAGCCTTCGTGGCTATCGATAGTAGTCTTTGCATATTCTTTTAGGAAAAGTCTTGTGCATCATCCGTATCGATGCGACTAACAGATATTCCCTGAATTGTCAGGCTTTGGGTAATCTAGAACATCATCCGACTTTGGATAGAGGCGGCTTACAAATGCCTTTAATTTGTCAACTTCGAGTAATCTTGCACATCATCTGACTTTGGATAGAGGCGGCTTACAGATGTCCTTCGAATTGCCAGTTTTTGAGTAATCCTGCACTTTTATCCGATCTTGGATGTAACGCGACTTACAGATTTTCCTTGAATTGCTAGCCTTTGGGTAGTCCTACACAATATCAACGTGGATATGTCGTGGCTTATAGATAACCCTTGGACAATTAATTTTTGCTAGTCTTGCACTTTATCCAATTTTGGATATTATTGCGACTTATGCATTACCCTTGAACTTTAAATCTTCAGGTGATCTTGCACATTATCCGGTTTCAGATATGTAATGACTCTTCCGGTTATTTCGATGTATACGTTTTCCTTGTACCGTTAGAGCTTGTTTGTAGCGGCCCCAATCCATTTAAGGCTTGTCGAGACCGGTATTTCGATGCCGGGTCCATTTTTTTGGTCGTATGATAAGTTTTGAAGTCAAGCAAGTCTGCAAAAGTTATCGTAAGTTTCTTTAATAAATTTTCTGAACTTTGGGTAAAATGTCTCAGAGATTTTCTCTCAATATAGAAAGAGTTAGAGGTCCCCCAAAATACCAAATCGAAGGTCTACAAGTCTAGTTTCCAACGCACAAAACATCACGTCCAACTGATCTCGGAGTAAAAAGTTATGACTGTTTTACCGCGGATTGTCTGGCAGAAACCGGGTTGCGAACCGGGTCGCGAACTGGGTCGGGTCAAAATCGATTTAAAGCCTCAACTTGACGTTTTAAAAAGCCATTTCAGTTCTGAAACAGTGAGAAAACATAAGGGAGGATTCCAAGAGAGTTCTTGAGTATCAAAATCGTGCGATGGTAAATTGCGAACCTAAATTTAAGAATTTTATTAGCATCGCGCGTATATTTGGAAATATTTTATTTTTAAGTTATATTTTTTATTACCTTTTTTTACAGTATTTTAAAGGTCTATGAAAAATATTTTTGTTACGATATAATTGTATATGTATTTATTTTATAAGGTTTTTATACATTGTAATATTTTAACGGAGATAGTAAATTTAGTTATGTTAAAAATTATTATTATAATATAGTAGGTTTTGTTTGAAATAATTTTCTATAAATTATGATATATTCAAAATGTTATATTTATTATACCATTAATTTATGCAATACCCGAATATATATATAACGAGATAAAAATTATATGGCGGCACCACCATTTCCACGTGGAAGTGGTGGAGAAGTGCACAACATTTATTTGCATTAAATGATGCCACCTAGATAGCCACTAATCCTTTCAACAATCTGCCAAACATTCTTTTTACAATTTATGTATGTATATATGTAGCATTTAATTTTGGGGATTAGAATAAAAGAAAAGAAAAAGAGTAGCTTCAACATATATGCAACCATTATTGCTTCAGCATATGTGTAGCTTTCGTACTATATACGTGTATAGGTATGGCACGTGAAATATTTTTGTGAAAGAAAATTTGTTGGAATTTATTTGATCCCCGAAAGAAATCGATTATTTACGTCAAATTATTCAAGCCTAATTTTGAGTTTGATTTCATTTTGGAATTTCTCAGAGCGGTTCGAGCGTGGACATCGTCGTTCTAGCAGCTTGTCATCGGACGACAGGTAGGTTACAGTTTATTTTCCCTAGACTCCGCATATATAGGATAAAATTGTATTAATGGGCATCCTTGGATTGGTTTATTAGGTTGGTACCACAGACCTCGACCGCTTTATTCATGTCCGCCTACTTTTGTTCCTCCGTTGCTTGTAGTACTTGCTGATATATTTTATTTACCCTTGTGGTCCTGTGAGGCCTTGTTGACTCTAGAACATAGAAGGTGGGATTTTGGGAATGTCCGCGAGTCCCGGGCATAGAATTATCCTTCTAGGCTGGTTATGCTTGCTGAGTAGCTGTGGGCCTGTGCAGGGTCGATAGGTTGATTGTGAGCTGCTGGGAAGCTATTGTGTTTGATCATACCATTTCCATGCATATAAAGAGGTTTTATCCATGTTTTACTATGGTTTGGGCTTCGGGCCTACTGGACACTATTTTCTAAACCTTGCATGGCCCCGGGGGCCTGTTTTTTATGGAAAAGATTTGGAAATGGTTTGATTTAACTTGTGAATATTCCTGAGTAAAAGAAAGTAAAATTATGTTTTAAACACCAGTTTTACGATTAACGCTAGACTCGGCAGGGCCGGGGTGCTAGTTGAGTTTTCTTGCTACTTGAGATGATTTTTAGCCTCGGTCGGACCGAGCACCTGAGATGACTTTCTACTGTTTAGACCCGGTTATGCCCGGGCACCCTTGGAGGGGTTTTGAGATATTTTCCTACTACTTTAGTCCTGGACAGGGCTGGGCATGCATATGTGGCGAGACTGGGTTTTTAATCTTGAACGCCGGACTTGCTTGCGGACGACATGCCTTTGATACATGAGGTTTTAGTATGGGTTAGGGACTCATGGACCTTGCATCCGGGCCCTGGTGGCTTTGGGCTGCGTGTGTCGAGGAAGGGTAATTAACGACGGAGTAGAGGTTACGGGCAGTGGTCCTTCCATGGTACTACTGCTGGGCCGGATGCGGCACCGGAGGAGGTACAATAGAGAGATACACATTTCCTTGAGACCTTCATGGCATTTTCATTCATTGCTTGAGGCTCTACCTTGTTTTGTTTGTTTGTTTGATTGTACGCTCCGGTAGTATGGGATGCCGGAGGGTTTGTTTTCACTTTGTTTGTGTTCGCTCGGTTGTATGGGCCGGCCGGGGGACTGTAGGTAGAACCCTTGTTATTTACTTACAGAATTGTTCCCTGTTACGATTAAGTATGAAATTGGTTACTGCTAGACTGTTAGTTTCTGGATTTGAGATTGATATGATTAGTTGAGTTTGATTCATGTCTCTGAGCATGCCTATCATTACTCTTCCCCTCTTCTTATATTGAGTTACGCGGTATACCGTCTATTTCGTACACTTATTATGTATACACTGTTATTGCAAGGACCCCAGGTGCGTTACTCCTTACTTTCACCTGTGCCTATGGTGTGTATATTCTGCTTACTGGCCTCACATGTGGTTCTGTTGATTTCCCTCTGGGCTAGTTTCTGTGTACCTTTCGTTGATTTCTGTGACTGCTTGCTTCTATTCTGTCTGTTACTACGCTTTTATCTTATATGTGCCCAGTCGGCCTATGATACCTACTGGGTACCTTATGCTTCGCATTTGGTGCTCACCCTACCCCCTCTGCATCTTTGGGTGCAGATCCTAGCGTGGGCCATCGTTGTTAGATCGCTGTGATTCATGCTTGGAGATCTGTTGGGGACTACTTCAGATTGAGGGTGAGCTCTTGGCGATCGGAGCTTAGCTTTAGTTTATCTTTTGCTTCATGTACTCTATTACTATTCAGAGACATCTGTATATATTGTTTTGGATCGTTTTCACTCCATGTATGTAGTTTTGGCTCTATACTATGATACCAGGTCTTGGGGTTTGGTTTAGTTTCTGCATATGTATATATATATATATATCCCTGTTATCTGTTCTCTTCGTCTTGTTCCCTTATTTGTTAGATAGTAGCCCATTACTAACTGTCCTGGGCTACGGAGATTGGTTCACCTACCAGGGGTTGTAGGTGCCATCATGACCTAGAAATCGGCTCGTGACAAGATATTGCTGCATCTTACAGATAACTCTTAGTCTGTCAAGTTTTGGGCAATCTTGCACACTATCCGATTTCGGACATCGCTGTGGCTTATAAACAACCTTTGGCCTTTCAACTTTGGGAGATCCGGTTCGTAATTCGATTTGGATGGCGTCTTGCAGACATCCTTCAGACTATATGCTTTTGTCCTCAATGGCAAGCGTTCTTTGATCATTCAGGTTACAAGGCCTTTGTCACACGATTAAATATAGTTTCATCTTTCGGCGTGATACTTTGCCATCTCTATGTGATAATAAATAATGGTGCATAAATATCCTCTACGTCAGACTCCACCGTCTTACATGATATCGGATATAAATATGCTGGATACCAGATTTGGCATAATAATAATAATATCCTCAATGTTAGACTCCACCATCCCACGTGATATCAAATACAAATATGTCAGGATCTATATAATAAGGAAGAAAATATATCCTCAACGTCAGACTCTGTCACCTTACACGATATCAGATATAAATATGCCATCCTTGGCGTAAAAAAGAGGCAAAGATATCCTCAATGTCAAACTCTGTTGTCTTATGCGATATAAGATATGAATATGCTGGATGCCAGACTTGGCATAATAATAGTAATATCCTCAATGTTAGACTCCACCGTCTCACACGATATTGGAAATAAATATGCTGGACACTAGACTTGGCATAATAATGATGAAGAAAAGATATCCTCAATGTTAGACTCCGCCATCTCACACGATGTTAGATATAAATATGCTTTTGGGTCGATCCTGCGCAACAACTGCGACTTAAGGACGCCTATGAATGTCATCTTCTTTGAAACCGGCCGGTAGAGAGACATAATAGTCGTAGAGAATGTGTTTGCAGTATTTTAATAATGATGGTCCTTGCGACATGGTCCTCGCAACATGGTCCTCACGATATGGTCCTCGTGACATGGTCCTCGCGGCTGGTCCTCGTGACATAAAAATATGATAATGTTGATGATCGTGCAATGACATACGTAGCAGTTGTAGAAAACATCACCTTTAGTTTTTATGTTGTCATGTCGACTCCTTTTTTTGTACCTACGCTCAAGACAAACAATTAGTAGACACAACGTCGCTCTTTCTAGCGACCAAAGCCAAACTTGAAAATCTTTAAGACGATGTTTATGAAGCTAAACAAAATAACTTTCATTTCAAATGTGAATGAGATGGTCGTGCCCATTTCTGGGAACAACCAGAAGTACCGATTTTAGAACATCATCTGCTCGTGGTAATTTCTGACTTGCTGGGGATCGACAGAGAACTCTTTTTTGGTGTTCTAATTTTTTAGAGTTGACCAAAATATCCTTGAACTGGTAGAAGGAGATTCTTGAACTGAGGATGGAATTTTAAGCTTTAGAGTAGAAAGCCCAAGGTCTGCAGCTATAAAGAAAGCGTTCTTTTCTTTACTGAAGTTTGAATCGATGGAATGAGAGGTGTTTTTGGGAAAAATGGTTGTTTTGATTTTGAAAGTCATTTCGAAAACCATGTTTAAAGTTTCAAAACAATTTTCAATTGAAGAAGAGTCGCCACTTAGTTTTATAAAAGAAAAACCAAGAAAAACTTATAAAAAATTTTGAAGTCTAAAACAGATAAAGACTTAGAAATTTTTTGAGATTTTGGATAAGGGTTCAAATTAATGTTTCGAGAAGGTTTTCAAGGTATTCGAAACATCCGCTAACTCACGGTTATCTAATATTGTTTGAAAACAACTTATTTTTTAACTAACTGATGAAAAGGGTTTGATTTATTTCAACTTAAGAAACATGTTAGTTATAACTTGACAAAAAGGGCATATTTGGTATACATTTTTAGGAAATGTTCAAGAAATAAAAAGAAAAGAGTTGTTTAAAGGAAAAAAACAAACATGCTTGATAAGTGAAAGACTCTTAACATGAAGAAAATGATAAATGATTAATCAAGATTTAAAAAAGAAACGTTCTCATCTATTGTGGATAATTCAACTAGATTAAACTGTTATTCCAAATTAATACAAGAAATACTAATCTAAACTACACAAATAAACAGTAAGGGAAAATAAATAATTAAGCCTTTTGGCTTAAACAACTTGGACGTTTAATCCAAAATCTTGTCCTAAATCTAATTTGTGGGTCCTTTTTAGGCCCACCGCCATCCACTTGGACTTTGGTCCAACTTTTTAATCCTTGCCCATTTTTGGGCTACTGTTATGGGCTTAGCCCATTTTTTCACTTATTTTTCTCCAATCTGACTTCAGATTTCCTGGACTGCTTTTGGGCTTGACTTCAGAGATAAAGTATTGGGTGTCCAGGCCCAACGAAATGCAAGGGAGAAGAGTCCATTTGGACTCAAGGCATTTCATTCATAACAAACAGAAATATTAATCAGTATACACTCGATATTAACTCATATATATGTGTAAAGATGAATTTTATCAAAATATGTAGACCAATACATATATGACTCAATTGCCATCCAGATCCAAGTTTTGATTCAAGAAACAATAGAAATGCTTCCTAATACTGAACAATCACCAAACCAAATTGATCTTTAAGCATGTCGCAAAGAACAAAAGAGAACAAGTAAATCTCAGTTTTTGAAAGTATTAACATTCATATTACAATTAATAAGCCAAAATAATACCCCCCCCCCCCACCCAAGAACCATTGTAGATCAACATGAGCTCGGAAATGGCTAAATAGTGATGTGGAAACCAATTAATTTCTAAAGCAAGTAGAGAGGAAACAGTTTCATGTAATACTATCATTTTTGACCAAAACGGTGCTTCTCTTGCAAGTGACACATCAAAATACACAGAGATGAGGTGTATATCACACATGATGCTTACATATTCAAACTTTGCTAATATGACGTAGAGAGTGGATTCAAAGTCTTTGGTCCATCAAAGAGTTTAGAAAGTTTTAAACCTTACTATCCATCCACTTTCTAAGGACATGGTTTCTACCATCTTTTAGAATAGTTGTTTTTACACTCCCTCATTTAAACATTGCCTTTTACGTACGAGCAGACCTCAACCTCACACGAAAATGACCAAAAGTGTTCATAGAAAATCAGGATGAAGAGGCAGAAATCAGAATAAACCATTGTGGGATCATTTTTAGTAGAATACACTTCAAATAGCATAGGCATACGAGGTTCATTCAAATGCAAAAGAACCTAAATCATTTGACATGTTGGCTTGCTAAAGCAATGATAAAACAGTCATGATAGAACAAAATTCACATATCACAGGTTATCGAAAGCAGAATAAATGAACAAAAGAGAGATAAACGAAATCAACCTCCTATTTTAACAACCTATGGCAACTATGGATACACAAAACTTCTTCAAACACTCGATCAAACTAGTATTTGGGACATATGATTCAAACAATAGACCAAATATGCTAGAACATGACCTCTAATGAGTTCAAATCAATCTTGCAAGTATATTCATGTATCTAGATTTGTTCAGAATCCAAAGTAGTATACCACATAATCATGGACAGATGATAGAAAATTAAGAGCTTGAACCTATAAAGATAAACTCGAATAACAGCAATCAAACGCATACTAAGGCTTACAGTTCATAAAACTCTTACCAGTTGAAATCAAATTGATTATTATTCGAAAATAAAGTAGGGTGTAATGACCCTTCCGGTCATTTCCACGTTTAAGTTTGAAGTCAAGCAAATCGACAAAAGTTATAGTAAGTTCGTTAACAAATTTCCTGAACTTTGGGTCAAATGTCTAGGATCTTTTCTCCCAATATATAAAGAGTTAGAAGTCCCCCGAAATACCAAATCGAAGGTCTACGAGTCTAGTTTCCAATGCACACGTCCAACTGATCTCGGAGTAAAGAGTTATGACTGTTTTACCGCGGACTGTCTGGCAGAAAATGGGTTGCGAACCGGGTCGCGAACCGGGTCGGGTTAAACGCGATTTAAGCCTCGACTTCACGTTTTAAAATGCCATTTCAGTTCCGAAACAGTTATAAAAAATAAGGGAGGATCCCGAGAGAATTCTTGAATATCAAAATCGTGCGTAGGCGAATTACGAGCCTAAACTTAAGAACTTTATTAGCATCGTGCGTGTATTTGGAATATTTATTTAAAAGTTGAAATTTGGAAAAAATTATGTTATCATTGCCTTTTCAAATATTTTAAAAGGTTTATGAAAAATATCTTTGATACGATATAAGTGTCTATGTATTTATTTTATAAGGTTTTTATACCCCACAATATTTTAACGGAGATAGTAAATTTAGTTATGCTAAAATTTATTATTATAATATAGTAGATTTTATTTGAAATGATTTTCTATTAATTATGGTATATTCAAAAATTATATTTATTTTACCACGAATTTATTCAATACCCGAATACGTACGTAGCGGGGACCCACCTATCATTAATTGGATAAGGGGAGATGTGGTATTGACACACACCCCCCCACGTGGAAACCAATCAAGGGTGTAGGCATTTGCTGCCACTTAGTATGTAATATATTTTATATATATACACTTCTGCAAACATAAGTTTGAATTGGGGGATGAAAGTTATACATATACCTTCTGTAATCACTATATTTACGCACACCAACCGTGAAGGAAATGTTGGTGAAAAATATATTTTGGTGTTATATTTAATCGCCAAAAGAAAATCAATTATCTACGTCAAGTTATTTCGTCCCAAATCCGAATCCGATTCCGATTTAGTTTTGGATTTTCTCGGAGTGGTTCGAGCTTGGACATCGTTGTTCCAGCAGCTTGTCGTCGGACGACAGGTAGGTTACGGTTTATTTTCCCTAGACTCCGTATATATAAAATAAAATTGTATAATGGCATCCTTGGGTTTGGTTTATTAGGTTTGGTACCACGACCTACCGCTTTATTCATGTCCGCCTATTTTTATTCCTCCGTTGTTTGTAGTATTTGCCGTTATATTTTTTTATTTACCCTTGTGGTCCTGTGAGGCCTTGTTGACTCTGGAACATAGAAGGTGGGATTTGGGAATGTCCGCGAGTCCCGGGCATAGAATTATCCTTCTAGGCTGGTTATGCTTGCTGAGTAGCTGTGGGCCTGTGCAGGGTCGATAGGTTGATTGTGAGCTGCTGGGCAGCTATTGTGTGTGATCATACCATTTCCATGCATATAAAGAGGTTTTATCCGTGTTTTACTGTGGTTTTGGCTTCGGGCCTACTGGCACTGTTTTCTAAACCTTGCATGGCCCTGGGGGGCCCGTTTTTGATGGAAATGATTTGGAAATGGTTGATTTCACTTGTGGAGATTTTTGGGCAAGAAAGTAAAATTATGTTTAAAATCATCAGTTTTATGATTATCGCTAGACTCGGCAGGGCCGGGGTGCTAGTTGAGTTTTCTTGTACTTGAGATGATTTTTAGCCTCGGTCGGACCGAGCACCTGAGATGACTTTTTACTGTTTAGACCCGGCTACGCCCGGGCACCCTTGGAGGGGTTTTTGAGATATTTTCCTACTATTTTTAGTCCTGGACAGGGTCTGGGCATGCATATTCGAGACTGGGTCTCTATCTTGATATCGAGACTGGGTCTCTATCTTGATACATATTCTGATACTGAGATTTAGTATGGGGTCTGGGACCTCCATGGACCTTGCTATCCGGGCCAGGGGCTACGGGCTGCGTGTGCCGGAGGAGGGGTATACGTGGAGTAGAGGTATACGGGCAGAGTCCTTCCATGGAACCTACCTGCTGGGCCGGATCGGCGCCGGAGGAGGTACATACAGAGATACCATGGCACTTGAGATCTTCATGCATCATATCATTCATTGTTTGAGGCTCCACCCTTGTTTGTTGTTTGTTGATTGTACGCTCCGGTAGTATGGGATGCCGGAGGGTTTGTTTTCACTTGTTTGTGTTCCTCGGTTGTATGGGCGGCCGGGGGACTGTAGGTAGACTTTCACTTTTTACTTATAGAATTGTTCTCTATTATGGATAAGTATGACATTGGTATGATTAGTTGAGTTTGATTCATGTCTCTGAGCATGCCTATTATTACTCTTTCTCTCTTCTTCTTACACTTGAGGTTACCGGTATACCGTCCATTTCGTAAATTTATTTTGTATACACTGTTATTGCAAGGACCCCAGGTGCGTTGTCTCTTACTTTCACCTGTGCCTTTGGTGTGTATATTCTGTTTACTAGCCTCATATGTGGTTCTGTTGATTCCCCTCTGGGCTAGTTCCTGTTTACCTTTCGTTGATTTCTGTGACTGCTTGCTTCTATTCTGTCTATTACGGCTCTTTTATCTTATATGTGCCCAGTCGGCCTATGATACCTACTGGATACCTTATGCTTCGCATTTGGTGCTCACCCCTACCCCCTGCATCTTTGGGTGCAGATCTTAGCGTGGGCCATCGCCGTTAGACCGTTGTGATTCGTGCTTGGAGATCTGTTGGAGACTACTTCAGGCTGAGGGTGAGCTCTTGGCGATCGGAGCTTAGCTTTAGCTTATCTTTTGTTTCATGTACTCTATTACCATTTAGAGACATCTGTATATATAGTTTTGGTTTATTTGCACTCCATGTATGTAGTTTGGCTCTGTACTGTGATACCAGGTCTTGGGGTTTGATTTGATTTCCGCATATGTATATGTATATACTCCTATTATCTATTCTTTTGTTGTTTGTTAGATAGTAGCCCATTACTAACTGTCCTGGGCTACGGGGATTGGTTCGCCTACTGGGGGGTTGTAGGCGCCATCATGACCGAGAAATCGGGTCGTGACAACTTGGTATCAGAGCTTTAGGTTCACCGGTGTCATCAGTATAGGAGCCAATGTCTAGTAGGGTCCTACGGATCGGGGCGGAGACGTCCGTACTCAATCTTTGGGAGGCTACAGTGGCATTTTAGGAAATTTAACTCTTTCATTGCTTCTGTGTCGTGCGTACTACCCTTGAAGTTTCTGGAAATCTCATTTATTCTACTTCATTCTTCCGCAGATGGTTTGTACGAGATCATCGGCAGCACGCGAGGATGAGCCTCCCACTCCAGCTAGGGGTCGAGGACGCCCTCCATCAGTGGCACCTGCTAGAGCTGCTAGGGTGGAGATAGAGCCCGAGCAGCATGTGGATCAGAGGGCAGCCCAGGTACCACCAGCTCCAGCTCCAGTGCCCACTTCTGTGCCAGCTCCAGCCACAGCTCCGTCTCCAGATATTCGGGGATTACTATTACAGCTTTTGGGTGTGATTGGAGAGCGGCCTTCTGAGGTAGCGCAGACATCCGCTCAGGGGGCA